>JARSSU010022465.1:0-14406 GCA_029619165.1 Eurosta solidaginis | reverse complement strand
TTGTGTGCAAATATCGATGCGATCCAGTTTAATGAAGACGTCAAATTACTAACTGACACAATATTTTCAGGATTGCAATCCTCGTTAACAGCACCCTTAGATATATAAAACTATTTGCATGCACGGTTTTTGGTGTGCTCTTATAAAATTCAAACCTTTTGTCATCAGTTTAGCAGCCATGTCCACACAGTATCGGTTAAAGAGATATTTTCTCTAATCATAATTTTATATGCATAAAATTGCATACATGTATTTTGTGGGTTTATGGCCCCACTGCTTGGAGAAGTTTGCGGATATATTTATGCTTAACGTCCTCACCATTTAAAAATATGATAGGGTATTACAAGGTCATATTAAGGACGCATTTCTGACACACGACGGTGGAGAGTGTTATCATGGGACTGTAGCAAATATGGTGGGACGACATTTCGTCAACTTTCATACTGAGACCTCGCCTGTAGTCGGGGCATTATATCAACCAGGTGTCATTAACAGGGCGTTTTTCACGGCATGAATACAACCCATAGTTATTCGAATTAGATGCATACACTCCACAGAAATCATAAAACTTCGCACATACACATTACTTTCAAGCAGGAATTTCGTTAATTAATTTTAAAATATCTCTTTAAAGAGTTGGTGCGCATTTTTGGCGCAACGGAAGCTGGTCCTCTTGGGAAGAAAAATATTTGATAAAAATTTTGGAACCATGTTGGGCGGTGGTAATAAATTTCCAATAGTATGGTTACACTTGAGTAGAGAATAGAGAGAATAGAGAATATGAATTCTTGTGTTATTTTTAAAATTTTTTCTTTATTATTTTATAAATTCTTAAATAAAGACTATGCTAGATAAATCATATGTTACAACTTCAAAGAAAAAATATGTATCAGTGTAATGTAATAAAAAGTAAAAACAGAATTCATGCGCACAAAATTATTTGCTTTTGACTAGGCGTTTCGAAATTACTAAACTTCTATTGATTAAATATTTTGTGTGGTAACCCTTATTTTTGCAATACTGCTTCCAGCGTCTTGGCATGGATTCCACTAACTTTTGACAAATTCAATAGGTATTTTTTCCCATTCTTCGAGCAGAATAGCTCTAAAGTTGCTCTTTGATGAAATCTTATATTATCGCACTTGTCTTCGGATAAGACCAAGATTTGTATGGGGTGATGTCGGGACTTTGGGAGGTGTTGGCAGATGCTTTGTGTTGAAAAAGTATCACACTTGACGTCGTGAGCTGTATGCTTCGGATGGTTGTCGTGTTGAAAATAAAAAACTGTTAGATACATACACATTTTTTCTGCACTAGATGTAAATTATTTTAAGAATGGAAAAATACACGATGTTTATGCCATCGTCCCATCTATAAATACAAGTTTGCGAACTCCTGAGCCGACATACAATACCACACACATGACTGACACTCCGCCGTGCTTAACTCTAGGTTTAATACCTTTGATTTGAGGTCTTCATTTGGCTTCCGCCTATATCTATGACAGTCCGTCCGGACCAAAAATATGGTACTTGCTTCCATTACTAAATATGACGGTTTCCAAACTCAAAACTTTAGGTTATAGGTGCTGGCGAATGAAAGCCGCTTTCCTTGATTGATTTTTGAAGTAAGAGGTTTTTTCCTTGCTGTAGACCGTGAATATTACTGCTTCTCAGGACCCTGCGCACAGTCTCGTTAGATATTTGATTGAAAACGTAGTCTTTATACTGTAATTAATTGCCATCTGTAGGACGCATTATGTTCACAAACCCCTGAGTACATTAGCTCCAAATTCTCAATTGTTGCGTTGCTCAAAGTTTCATCTCTACATATGTATATATTTGTACACGCCAAATGTGAGGAGAGAACTACTGCTTCGCCATTTGTCTGTCGAAATAAAATATGTCCCATTGTTTCCAAATTACCTATATTGTTTATGTACCAAAACTCTTTAAAAAATTGTTCTAAAATAATTGTTAGCGCACACTTTAAGAGAAGTAATAACTTACCGGCCTATTTTTTTTGGAACAAATTTACTTACATGTAAAAGCATAGGTCTTATTTAACAGATCTTTGTTTTTCATTTTAGAGCTTTTATAAATCAGAAATCAATGAGTTCAACTTTTGTTCAAACTCACTAAATTTATTTACTTATAACAATTAATTGCCAAATTGACCCAAATATTTTTTGCATTTCCAGATTTTATGCTCATTTTAGTATAGCACGTCTTATAGTGAACAAAAAATAATAAATTGCTACAAAGATATTACATTAAAATTGTATATTGTCTTTTATGCTAATTTATTTTGATATTTCTATTTTATTTCATTATATATCTTTTATTTCAACTTAGTTTATATTATTTAAATGCAACTTGATTGAATCGGAAAATTTCACGTTGTATATTAAACGAAAAAAAACGATCCAAAACGTTTTCGATTTTAGGTCGAAATATTGCATGAGGCAGTATATGTGCCCACTATATTTATTATTAGGCTAACTTTGTTTTGATTATATGCCCATAATCGGATGCTTAGATCCCATAATCCTAATTGTTTATGTCGCTTAAATTATGAAATCAATTTTATTTAGTAAATATGTTTGCGTGAATAATTTCAATGTTTTGTTTCTTTTTCTTTTTTTTATATTTATTCTGCTTTGCTATATCTTAGTATTATATCGTTCACAGACGATATTTTATGGTAGATATGGTCGTATATATTCATCTCCATTTCATGAATATGAATGTTTACAAATTTAATACAAATTAATTACGTACATAGATCACAATGGGAATCCCAAACATTAAATATCCGAATATTAGAATCTTATATTTCCACAATGATAACATTAAAACCCGGAAAAAGGTCGAGGCACTTATTGCGTTTTTATATGGAACTGTTTATTCACATCACTAATTTTTTCGCACTTAAGTACTTTATTTTTTTCTTTCATTTAAATTTTTTAGTAAACTCTGCATTCTTTCAAATTACATAATTTTTTATATATAAGAAGGTACCTCTATTCTATTCGAAATTTTCGTTTTGTGTCACACTTATGTACATACTACATTGTATTATACAAAATTAAACTCGGTAAAGCGCCAATTGCATACACTAACGGGTGGCGTGAAATAGGCTAAATTCCTAAGCACATTTCTACGTTTTAGAACTAAAAGTTCGTGTTTTTATTGAATTATGACACTATTGAAGTAAAGGGCGATATTGTATATGGGAGATATAGGCTACTGGGGAACCGAGCACACAAAAACTAACTCGGTAGCGCCCAACGGAACCTCCCGGGTGGTGTGGAAAAACCTATTTTTCAATTTACATGTCAAGTATTTCACTTTAATTCTATGTCAATTTCTTATGATTTTACATATTTTTTATATTTTTGTTTAAGGAGCTCCATACCAAAGGGTATAAGTAAATACTTTTGTGAGTAACTGTATGTCTTGATTTGCGCGCGCTAGCTTCACATTGTACACACATCAGCTCGTTGCGAGTATAAAAAACTCGTGCATTTGCCAAGAGCGAATGACGCACTCTCTTTGGGCTGTGAGTATGTATCTCTTGACAAACACAATGTGTTTTTGTTGGCCCGCTGTAGCTTGGGTTTGGCTATCTGAAAAGTTGATATGCTTGCATTATTTGGGGGTTTTTCATCATCTTTATCCTAAAAACAAGTAAAGGTGTCTAAGTTCGGGTGTAACGAACATTATATACTCAGCGGTGAACTTCAATTGTACATTTCATTTCAGATAAATTACTTTTCACATAACACGTGCACGCCCGTTAAAAAAAGATGTCTCCCCATTTCTTTACAGTAAACGTGATAAGTGAAATACATTGATTCAACTGTTTGTTGCTAAGTTATAGCTTATTATCTAGCCTATCGACCCTGTTAACTCAGTTTTATATCTGAGTTGCCGTGTCTTTAACCGATCCGCCATTTTTACTACAAATATTTTCTGCTATAAGGAAAATATGTGTACACAATTTCATTACTATACTAGGATACTCCCTCCTTTAAAATACTCATTAATATCTTTAATTTGATATCCATATCGTACAAACGCATTCTAGAGTCCACCCCTGGTCCACTTTTATGGCGATATTTCGAAAAGGCGACCACCTATACAACAACCACCACTCCCTTTTAAAATCCTCATTAATACCTTTAATTTGATATCCATATCGTACAAACACATTCTAGAGTCACCCCTGGTCCACTTTTATGGCGATATTTCGAAACGGCATCCACCTATAGAACTAGGGCCCACTCCCTTTTAAAATACTCATTAACACCATTCGTTTGATGCCCATATTGTACAAACAAATTCTAGGGTCACCCCTGGTCCACCTTTATGGCGATATCTCGAAACGGTGTCCACCTATGGAACTAAGGATTACTCCCTTTTAAAATACTAATTAACACCTTTCATTTGATACCCATATCGTACAAACGCATTCTAGAGTCACCCCTGGTCCATTTTTATGACGATATCTCGAAACGGCGTCCACCTATAGAACTAAGGCCCACTCCCTTTTAAAATACTCATTAACACCTTTCGTTTGATGCCCATATTGTGCAAACGCATTCTAGAGTCACCCCTGGTCCATCTTTACGGCGATATCTCGAAAAGGCGTACACGCCCTTTTAAAATACTCATTAATACCTTTCATTGATACCCATATCGTACAAACGCATTCTAGAGTCAACCCTGATCCACCTTATGGCTATATCCCTAAATGGCGTCCACCTACAGAACTATGGCGCACTCCCTCATAAAATACTCTTTAATGCCTTTCATTGATACACATGTCATACAAAACACATTCCAGGGTTTCCCTCGGTTCATTTTCCTACATGGTTATTTTCCCTTATGTTGTCACCATAGCTCTCAACTGAGTATGTAATGTTCGGTTACACCCGAACTTAACCTTCCTTACTTGTTTTCTCTATCTTTTCATCGCCGCCATCGCAAGCACATGTTAGTGCAATCATACTTTTTTCATAACTTTTTTTGTAAGTAGTTTTAAGTGATTAAAATAATAAAGGATTACCCAAAACTACATATATATATACAATATATACCACTATATATATACTATATATACCACCGATCTTTATGATTTTTTCAGACAACAATATATGCTATATACGTAAGCATTTGGTGAAATTTGAAGCTTCTAGCTTTTAAAACGGGGCAGAAATTGCGCAAAGTTTCTTATCTGAACAATCGGTTGTATGAGATATATACTATGTATACCACCGATCTCAATGATTTTTTCAGACATCAATATATGCTATACACGTAAGCATTTGGTGAAATTTGAAGTTCTAGCTGTTAAAATGGGGCCGAAATCGCAAAAAATATATGTATATACTACATATATATACTATATATATCATCATATATATATTATATATATCACCGATCTCTATGATTTTTTGACACAACAATATATACTATATACGTAAGCAATCGGTGAAATATGAAGCTTATAGCTGTTAAAATGGGGCAGAAATTGCGAAAAGTTTCTTATCTGAAAAATCGGTTGTATGAGATATATACTATGTATACCACCGATCTCAGTGATTTTTTCAGACATCAATATATGCTACACACGTAAGCATTCGGTGAAATTTGAAGCTTCTAGCTGTTAAAATGGGCAGAATTTGCGCAAAGTTTCTTATCTGAACAATCGGTTGTATGAGTTATATACTATGTATACCACCGATCTCAGTGATTTTTCAGACATCAATATATGCTATACACGTAAGCATTTGGTGAAATTTGAAGCTTCTAGCTGTTAAAATGTGGCCGAAATCGCAAAAAATATATATATATACTATATATATATATACAACATATACCACTATATATATACTATATATACCACCGATCTTTATGATTTTTTCAGACAACAATACATGCTATATAAGTAAGCATTTGGTGAAATTTGAAGCTTCTAGCTTTTAAAACGGGGCAGAAATTGCGCAAAGTTTCTTATCTGAACAATCGGTTGTATGAGATATATACTATGTATACCACCGATCTCAATGAATTTTTCAGACATCAATATATGCTATACACGTAAGCATTTGGTGAAATTTGAAGTTTTAGCTGTTAAAATGGGGCCGAAATCGCAAAAAATATATGTATATACTATATATATATACTATATATACCATCATATATATATTATATATATCACCGATCTCTATGATTTTTTGACACAACAATATATACTATATACGTAAGCAATCGGTGAAATATGAAGCTTATAGCTGTTAAAATGGGGTAGAAATTGCGAAAAGTTTCTTATCTGAAAAATCGGTTGTATGAGATATATACTATGTATACCACCGATCTCAGTGATTTTTTCAGACGTCAATACATGCTACACACGTAAGCATTTGGTGAAATTTGAAGCTTCTAGCTGTTAAAATGGGGCTAAAATTGCGAAAATAAATATATATACTCTATATATATACTATATATACCATCATATATATACTATATGTACCACCGATCTTTATGATTTTTTCAGACAACAATATCTATATCTATAAATCTTATAAAATAAAGTCGCTAAATGCCATGTATGCACCTAACTTCACACAGAATGCTCCGATTTTAAAACGGTTTTTTGCATTTGAAAGCTTAGCTACGTGGGATGATACAGTTAATATAATTTGAAGGTATATATTATAGGGGCGCGGCAAATTGCCAAAATGTTGTAAAAAATCATAAAATTTTCGTTTACACAGCTATAACTCATAAACGGCAGGATGGTTTTGAAAAATTCTACCTTTCACTAAAACTTTGAAATATTTACCTTCGTTCTGCATCAAAAAAAAATTCTTGATTCCGTTCTTATATCAGCCAAATTGTTTAAACAAAAGTAACACTTTTACCAAAAAATTCGTGTGTGGAATGTTCGGTGTCACTGCGCACGCTAATTGCTTTTGAGTGAGCCATGATGCGACGCATACCTACATATGTACATAGCATTCGCTGCGTTATTTAACTTCGGGCGTAGGTTTATAGGCATGTATGTACATATGTATGTATTTTCATATCACATCAGCTTGACATATGTATCTACATACATATTAATGCAAAGCCGGCCAAAAGTTGCACATTGTGCAATTTGAGTTCGTATTTTCACACCGGCACTAACGATGTGTGATCACGATCGTTTGCTTTCGCTTGTCACTCACTAAAATCAACAGTGAATGCAAAAGGAAGAGTCCATGCTACATTTTGGGCACATAATAAAAATAATATGCTGCGATGTTAAAGTGACTTTTAATACGTTTTAGTTAGTATTATTAAGTTCCTTTGAACATACATATTAATATTGACAATTTAAATATTAATAATTAATAATAATTAATTAATTAATTATTAATAAATATTCACAATTTAATATAAATATATTTTTATACGTTCTGCTTAGTTTTATTAATTTTCGTAATTTTTTTTTATTGAATAACTTTATGTTTTGAAAATACTTATATATTTCTATCTTTACATTTACTTTGTTTATAGTTCTTTCTTAATGAAAAAATGAATTTTTTAAAGTAAATTTTGCATTGAATAAACACCATACCTTCTTTTATAAAAAAGTTGTATCTGACTAGCTCGACCTCCGCGTTCTTAATTATACGAATATAAGTAAATATAGTCAGGATTAGCTTGAAATCAAATAGCCAAAGTCCTTTTTAATTTCAAACTTCACTGTTCACATTTTCTTTTAGCACACTGTTGGGAGTTGCCACTCAATTTTTACACACATTATGCAATTGTTTTAGAATTTGTGTGGCCGGCTCTATATTAAAGCAACATAAATGGTTAAGAATGTATGCACTATTGAAAAATACTCTTTCGTTAAAAATATTAAACATTTCCTTAAATTCTTCAAAAAAGTTTTATTTTTTGGTATTTTTGCATGTATCACTATCACTACATATTATAAAACAAAGTCGCTTTTTCTGCCCATGTCCCTTTGAATGCTTAAACCTTTAAAACTACGCAACGGATTTTCATGCGCTTTTTTTAATAGATACGAGTGATTGAAGTTTGTAGATTGTATAATAACATCCATTAAATAGTGGAAGTTTTTGAAGTTTCTAATGTGATGTATATACATATATAAGAGAAAGTGATGTTAGTTACACCATTTATAACTCAAGAACGGATGAACAGATTTGGCTGAAAATTGGTGGAGGGGTAGCTTAGAACCAGGAGACAGACATAGGGAACTTTTTATCCCGTTCTGGACAGGGTCTTGAGATCACAACGTGGACCTGAACTTTTTCGACTTGAATCACGTATTTCAAAAATATATGACGTAAGCGTAACTATTTGATGAAAATTGATGAACTTTGAAGCTTCTAGCCGTAAAAAAGGCGCAAAAATTACAGTTTATATGAAGTATCTGTATCTATAAATCTTATAAAATAAAGTCGCTAAATGCCATGTATGCACATAACTTCACACAGATGCTCCGATTTTAAAACGGTTTTTTGCATTTGAAAGCCTAGCTACGTGAGATGGTACAGTTAATATAATTTGAGGATATATATTATAGCGGCGTGGCAAATTGCCAAAATGTAGTAAAAATCATAAAATTTTTGTTTACACAGCTATAACTCATAAACGGATTGATGGATTTAAAAAAATCTACCTGTCAGTAAAACTTTGAAATATTTACCTTCGATCTGCATCAAAATAAATACTTGATTCCTTTCTTATATCAGCCAAATTGTTTAAAAAAAGTAACATTTTGGACCAAAAAATGTGTTTGTGTGGTTGTTCGCTGTGAACTGTGCGCGCTAATTGCTTTTGAGTGAGGATGATGAGACACATACATACGTGCATATTCAGGATTCGCTGCATTATTTAACTTCGGGCGTAGGTTTATACGTATGTATGGATGTTCATCACTACATAGTATAAAACATAGTCGCTATTTCTGTCCCTATGTCCCTTTGAATGCTTAAACCTTTAAAAATACGCAACGGATTTTGATGCGCTTTTTTTTAATAGATAAAGAGTGATTGAAGAGGAAGGAACGGGTGAACATATTTGGCTGATAATTGGAGGAGGGGTAGCTTAGAAAAAGGAAATAGACATAGGATAATTTTTATCCCGTTCTGGCTAGGGTCTTGAGATCAAAACTTGGACCTGGGTAATCCTGGGATATGTTTGTACAAAATGGGTATCAAATGGATGCTGCTTATAAGTTCTTTGATACGGGGTATTCTTCGTACCCGCGGGTAACTAGGGTCTCGAGATATAAGCGAAAACGTGGCTGCGGGTACCCCTAGAATGTGTTTATAGAATATGGATAACAAATGAAAGCTGTAGATAAGTGCTTTAGTACAGGGTAGTTTTATATGTATTGGTGACTAGGGTCTCGAGATTGAGGCGAAAACGTAGACCTGGGTACCCCTAGAAAGTGTTTATACAGTATGCATAACAAATGAAAGCTGTTGATGAGTGCTTTAGTATAGGGTAATTTGCATACCCCTGAGTGACTAGGGTCTCGAGATATAGGCCAAACCGTGGGCCCGTGTACCCCTAGACAGAGTTTATACAATTTGGATATCAAATGAAAGCTGTTGATGAGTGCTTTAATACGTGGAACCGGATTCCCCTAGAATGTTTGTGTAATATGGATATCAAACGAAAGCTCTTGCTGAGAGCTTTAAAGTAATTTTCATTATGATATTCGATTTAGTCGCATCAACCTGGCAATACCGGTAAATATGCATGCGAAGCCGAAATAAAGACATGAATTAATAATACCCACATTCCTATTTACATACATACTCTTCGATTTGCCTGAAATTGGGTATATAAATTTGCCTATATTAGTATTTACGATCCTTTTTTCCGGGAAGTAGACCAGAGACGGACTGGGACTGAGACTCGGAGTGGGACTGGGACTCGGAATGCGACTGGAACAAAATAGATACCACCCTCTTGGACTGTCAATAAATGATGAAGAAGAATGAGAAGAATTTGAGATAAGAGAAAAGAGGGAAGGAGAAGGAGACTGAGAAAGATTTAGAATGAGACGAAGATAGAGATAGATGAAGCGAAAAAGACGGAGGGAGGAGTGAATAAAAGGATTAAGGAAAAATGAAGAGGGAGAGGGCAGAGTTAGGCAGAAAAAGCTTATTAAAATGTATGCAGGTAGACAAAATTTAGGGCAGAACAATGTCTGCCGGGTCTGCTAGTATAATATATATACCACCGATCCCTATGATTTTTTAGCTTTCTAGCTGTTAAAATGGGGCCGAAATCGCAAAAAAAAATATATATATACTATATATATATACTATATATACCACCATATATATACTATATATACCACCGATCTTTATGATTTTTCCAGACAACACTATATGCTATATACGTAAGCATTCGTTGAAATTTGAAGCCTCTAGCTCTTAAAATAGGGCAGTAATTACGAAAAGTTTCTTATCTGAGCAATCGGTTGTGGGGGATATATACTATATATACGACCGATCTCATCAATTTTTTCAGGCAACAATATGTGTAATATACGAAATTATATGGTGAAGTTTGAAGCTTCAATCTGTTAAATTGAGTAAGATATGACAAAAATCCTTTTTTCTGAAAAACCGTTTGTATGGAGGATATATGCTATAGTGGCCCGATCCGGCCGGTTCCGACAAATGTCCAATCGGACACCCAAATACACCCGCTCACCAAATTTTATCAAGATATCTCAAAAATTGAGGGACTAGTTTGCATACAAACAGACAGACGGACAGACGGACATTGCTAAATCAACTCAGCTCTTCATCCTGATTATTTCGGTATACTTAATGGTGGGTCTATCTATTTTCCTTTAAGGACTTACAATTTTGGGTTTCGTGACGAAATTAATATACCATTTGATGAAAGGTATAACAACAGATAGGTACTTTGTGTGAGGATGCAGTTTCAGGTTTTTTGTGGTCTGCGTGTAAAAACTATGACTACGAATCACGTATTTCAACAATATATGACGTAAACAAACTATTTGATGAAATTTGATGATTTTTGAAGCTTCTAGCGGTAAAAAAGGGGCAAAAATTACAGTTTATATGGGGTATATACTATATATACCACCGATCTCATGATTTTTTCAGACAACAATATATGCTATACACGTAAGCATTTGGTGAAATTTGAAGCTTCTAGCTGTTAAAATGGGAAGAAATGGCGCAAAGTTTCTTATCTGAACAATCGGTTGAATGAGATATATACTATATATACCACCGGTCTCTATGATTTTTTCAGATCGCACTACGCTACCGACTGTCCGACACCCCAAAATCTTGGGTGTGACGTTTGATCAGGATCTACATTTTGGTGAGCACGCAGCCGCAATTGTTCCGAGAATTCAGAGCCGTAACAAAACCCTCAAATCCCTCGCTGGCAGTACTTGGGGAAAAGATAAAGAAACGCTCATGACTACATACAAAGCAATTAGCCAGCCGATTACGTGCTACGCGTCACCCATATGGTCGCCAAGCCTAAAAATCACCCACTGGAAGAAACTACAGGCCTGCCAAAATACTGCTCTCAGAATCGCCACGGGCTGTCTTCTTATGTCCCCAGAACACCATCTGCATAATGAGGCGAGAATACTCCCCATCAGGGAGAGAAATGAGATGCTGACCAAACAGTTCCTGTTGAATACCCAGAAACCTGGGCATCCCAACAGACATCTGATTGATGAACCAGCACCGCCTAGGGGTTTAAGGAGTCATCTCCGTAAGCATTTTGAGGAAATACGGCACCTGAGAACCCAGCCGTATGAAGTGAAAAAACACAAGCAGGTCCTTGGTGAACTCCATAAACACGCGTCGGACCTTTATGCCGGGAATTGCCCGGTGAATCCAGTACTTAACGAAAATTATCCAAAACTTGCGGAAGAGGAACGCATACTCCCCAGGGAAACACGTGTCACTCTTGCTCAACTTCGTTCTGGATACTGTAACAGGTTAAACTCTTACCTATCCAGAATCAACCCCGACATACAAAATGTATGCCCCGCTTGCAATGTGTCCCCACATGACACCAACCATCTCTTCAATTGTAATGTGGAACCAACGCCTCTAACACCCCTTTGCTTATGGTCCACCCCTGTTGAAACGGCAAGTTTCCGTGGACTCCCGTTAGAGGATATTGATGACAATTTGTGATCGGTCGCGGCTATTATGTGGGGCGAGCATTGCTACAACAACAACAACAACAACATGATTTTTTCAGACAACAATATATGCTATACACGTAAGCATTTGGTGAAATTTGAACATATCTAAACGATGTAGGAAAATGAACCAAGTGTAATCCTGGAATGTGCTTGTATGACATGTGTATCAAATGAAAGGTATTAAAGAGTATTTTATGAGGGAGTGGGCCATAGTTCTATAGGTGGACGCCATTGAGGGATATCGCCATAAAGGTGGATCAGCGTTGACTCTAGAATTTGTTTGTACGATCCTTAGTTCCATAGGTGGACGCCTTTTCGAGATATCGCCATAAAGGTGAACCAGGGGTGGTTCTAGAATGTGTTTGTACAATATGGGTATCAAACGAAAGGCGTTAATGAGTATTTTAAAAGGGAGCGGGCCTTAGTTCTATGGGTGGACGCCTTTTCGAGATATCGCCATAAAGGTGGACCAGAGGTGACTCTAGAATTTGTTTGTACGATATGGGTATCAAATGAAAGGTCTTAATGAGTATTTTAAAAGGGAGTGGGCCTTAGTTCTATTGGTGGACGCCTTTTCGAGATATCGCCATAAAGGTGGGCCAGGAGTTACTCTAGAATGTGCTTGTACGATATGGGTATCAAATGAAAGGTGGTAATGAGTATTTTAAAAGGGAGTAATCCTTAGTCCTATATTTGAGATATCGCCATAAAGGTGGGCCAAGGGTGACCCTAGAATGTTTGTACGATATGGGTATCAAACGAAAAGTGTTACTGAGCATTTTAAGATGGAGTGGGCATTAGGTCTATAGGTGGACGCCTTTTCGAGATATCGCCATTAGGGTGGGCCAGGGGTGACTCTAGAATGTTTGTACGATATGGGTATCAAACGAAAGGGTTATTGAGCATTTTAGGAGGGAGTGGGCATTAGGTCTATAGGTGGACGCCTTTTCGAGATATCGCCAGTAGGGTGGGCCAGGGGTGACTCTAGAATGTTTGTACGATATGGGTATCAAACGAAAGGTGTTGCTGAGCATTTTAAGCGGGAGTGGGCATTAGGTCTATAGGTGGACGCCTTTTTGAGATATCGCCATTAGGGTGGGCCAGGGGTGACTCTAGAATGTTTGTACGATATGGGTAATAAACGAAAGGTGTTACTGAGCATTTTAAGAGGGAGTGGGCGTTAGGTCTATAGGTGGACGCCTTTTCGAAATATAGCCATTAGGGTGGGCCAGGGGTGACTCTAGAATGTGTTTGTACGATATGGATATCAAATTAAAGGTATTAATGAGAGTTTTAAAAGCGAGTGGCCCTTAGATGTATATGTGAAGGCGTTTTCGCGATATCGACCAAAATGTGGACCAGGTGATCCAGAAAATCATCTGTCGGGTACCGCTAATTTATTTATATATGTAATACTACGAACAGTTATCTTCCAAGATTCCAAGTGCTTTTGATTTCGCCCTGCAAAACTTTTTCAATTTCTTCTATTTAATATGGTAGGTGTCACACCCATTTTACAAAGTTTTTTTCTAAAGTTATATTTTGTGTCAATAAACCAATCCAATTACCATGTTTCATCCCTTTTTTCGTATTTGGTATAGAATTATGGCATTTTTTTCATTTCTCGTAATTTTCGATATCGAAAAAGTGGCGTGGTCATAGTCGCATTTCGGCCATTTTTTATACCAATACAAAGTGAGTTCAGATAGGTACGTGAACTGAGTTTAGTAAAGATATATCGATTGCTCAAGTTATCGTGTTAACGGCCGAGCGGAAGGACAGACGGTCGACTGCGTATAAAAACTGGGCGTGGCTTCAACCGATTTCGCCCTTTTTCATAAAAAACAGTTATCGTCCTAGAATCTAAGCCCCTACCAAATTTCAAAAGGATTGGTAAATTTTTGTTCGACTTATGGCATTAAAAGTATCCTAGACAAATGAAATGAAAAAGGGCGGAGCCAGGCCCATTTGAAATTTTCTTTCATTTTTGTATTTTGTTGCACCATATCATTACTGGAGTTGAATGTTGACATAATTTACTTATATACTGTAAATATATTAAATTTTTTTGTTAAAATTTGACTTAAAAAAAAATCGTTCTCTGATTTTGCTAATTTTTATCGAGCATATAGGGGGCTAAGATACTTGGCTTGG
>JARSSU010022464.1:0-18401 GCA_029619165.1 Eurosta solidaginis | reverse complement strand
GGAAGAAGAGGGGGAGAGGGGGGGAGATAGTAGAGGGAGGGGAGAGAGAGGGGGAAGGAGAGGAGAGAAGAGGAGGGGGAGGAAGGGAGAGAGGTGTAAAAGAGATGAGGAGTTCAGTCAGAAGGGAGGAGAGGGAAGAGAGGAGGGGGGAAAGGGGGGAGATAGAGGATGGAGATAGACATAGGCGAGAAGGGAGAGAGGATGAGGAGAAGGTATGGAGGCTGTGTAGGGGATACAACGAGGGTCATAAGGACAGTGCTTAGAAGGAAGAGAGGGGGGGAGGGGAAGAGAGGGAGGGATGAGAGAAAGGGTAAGAAGTAAGAGAGCTAGCAGAAGAAACGAGAGAAGAGGAAGAGTGAGAGGAGGGAGAGGAGGAAGAAGAGTGGAAGGAGTGGAGAAGAAGAGGTCGGAGGTAGTCAAGTGGACAACGAGAGGGGGGGAGAAGGGAGAAAGAGAGATTTGGGGTAGGACGAGGAGGGGTGTTTAGGAGAGAAGTGGAAAGGAGAAACAGGAGGGGGAAGGCAGTAGGTAGGGGGAGGGAGTTGCTGGAGTGAGAATAGAGGGAAGGAGAGAAGGAGAGGTAATAAGGTAAGAATAAGAAGAAGAAGAGGGGGACAGGAGCAGGGAGAGTAGGGGGGAAGCTAAGGAGGGTAGAAGTAGAGGGTCAAAGGGAGGGAGGGAGGGGAGTGTTTGGTTTCGAGAGAGGTAGAAAGAGTCAAGATTAGAGTGGAGAAAGAGGAGAGGAGGTGGGGGGGTAGTGAAGGATATGAATGATGGGGTAGTTTGGGGGGAGGAAAGGAGTAGAGGAGGGAGATGAGGTTAGAGAGTGGTCGATGACGTAGGGGAAGAGGAAGTAGAAGGAGTAGAAGTGGGGAGAGAAGGAGAGATAGAGGGAGACAAGATAAACGAGAAGTGATGGAAGAGAATGGAGAAACAGCAAAGGAGAGAAATGAGAGAGAAGGAAACAGGGGGGAGGAGTAGGGGAGAGGAGAGGAGAAAGGGGGGGAGGGAAGAGGAAGGGGAGAGAGGGAGAGGAGGAGAGGAAGAGTGGGAGGGGAAGTAGAAGAGGAGAGAGGAGGGGGAGAGGAGAGAACAGGGGGAGAGGGAGGAGAGGAGAGAGAGAGAGAAAGAAGGGAAGGAGGAGAGAGGGAGAAAGGAGTAAGAGAAGGTAGAAGAAGGGGAGAGGGAGGGAAGGAAGGAGGACGATGAGGAAGAGAGAAGAGGAGAGAAGAAGAAGGGGGAGAGAAAGAGAGAGTAAGGAGGGGGGAGAGAGAAGAAAGAGAGAGGAGAGAAAGGAAAGAAGAAGAGGGAGGAAAGGGGAGGGAGAGGAGGGTGAGAGAGGAGGGGGGGAGAGGAAAGGAGGGAGAGAGGGATGAGGAGGAGGAAGGGAGAAAAGGAGTGTGAGGGAGAGAGAGGAAAGCAGGAAGAGGAGATGGGGAGGAGGGAATAAGCAGGGAGAGAGGAGGAAAGGAGGGGAAGAGAGGAGGGAGGTGGGGGAGGGAAAGAGAGAGGAAAAGAGGGGGAGGAGAGAGGAGTGAGGAGGGATGATGGAGAAGAGAGAGGGGAAGGAAGGGAGAATAGGGGGGAGGGGGGGAGAGAGAAAGGGAGAGAGAGAGGGAGTAGGGAGGAGGGAGGGGAAGGGGAGGGAAGGGATAGGGAGAAAGGGGGGTGAGGAGGTAGAGGAGAATGGGAGGAAAGAGGGAGAGGAAGAAGGAGAGGAGAGAGGAGAAAGGGAGAGGAAAGGAGGGGAGGGAGAGAGAGGAGGGAGAGGAGGAGAAAGGGAGAAGAGGGAGAGGAAGGAGAGGAGGAGGAGGAGGGAGGGGAAGAGGGGAGAAGGAGGGGAGAAGAGGATGGGAGGGAGGTAGGTGAGGGAGAGAGGAAAGAGAGGAGAGAGAGAGGAGAGAGAGGAGGTGGGTGAGGAGATAGGAGGAGAGAGAGGATAGAATGAGAGGGGGAGTGAAAAGGAGAGGAAGAGAAGAGTGGGGATGGGGAAGAGAGGGGGAGGAGAGAGAAGGAGAGAGAGGGTAGGAGGATGGGGAAGAGGGGGGAGAGGGGGAGGGGGAAAGGAGAAAAAGGGAGGGGAGAGAGAGAGAGAGAAGAAGGAAGAGGAAGGGGGTAAGAGAGAGGGAGGGAGGGAGGGATGTGTGAGGGGGAGAGGAAGGGAACGAAGAGTAGGGGAGAGGGAAGGGGTAGGGAGTGAAGAGAGGGGAGGAGAGGGAGGGGAAGGAGAGAGGGAGAGGGAGGGGAGTAACAAGAGGGGAGGAGGGAGGGAAAGGGGAGGGGTGGGGGGAAGGATAGAGAAGAAGGAGGGGGAGAGACGGGGAAGATTGAGAAGGGAGGGGAAGAGGGAGGAGAGATGACGGGAGAGAGGAAGAGGAGGGGAATAAGGGGAAGGTGAGGGAGAGTAGAGGGGAGAGGAAGAAGAAGGAGGGAGAGGAGGAGGGAAGAGTGAGGAGGAGAAGGATGAGGAAGAGGAGGGAGAAGGGTGGGGGGAAGGGGAGAGGAAGGAAGAGGGGGGAGGGAGGGGGGGAAGAGAGAGAGGAGGGAAAGAGGTAGGAGGAGGGGGAGGGAGGAAAGGGAGGGGAGAGAGAAAGGGAGAGGGGAAGAGGGGAGGAAGGAGGAGGAGAGGGGGGAGGGAGGGGGGGAGGGAGGGAAGGGGGAGAAGAGAGAGGAGGAGAAAGGAGGAAGGAGAGGAGTAGAGAGGGGGAAATGAGGAGAAGGAGAGGAGGGGAGAGAAGAGGAGAAGGGAAGGAAGGGAGGGAGAGGGAGGGAGGAAGAAAAGAGGAGGAGGAAGTCGAGGAAAGAGAAGGGAAGGTAGAAGGGGAGAAAAGAAGAGAGGAAGGAGAGGAGAGGAGAAGAGGAGAAAAGAAGTAGGGGAGAAGGAAAGAGGAAGAGGAGGAGAGAGAGGGAGAGGAGGGGAGGAGAAGGAGATAAAGGGAGGAAGGAAGAGGAGAAGGAGGGAGTAAAGAAGGAAGAGGAGGAAAGACAAACACAGGCAGACGACAGTAGGAGGACAAACAGAATAAACAAACAGGGGGGAGAAGTGCAAAGGAATAAGCAAAGGAGAGAGAGAGAATAAGAAAGGGAGAGACAGTAATGGAATGAGGAGAAAAACGGGGAGGGAGAGCAGAAGAAGAAGTACAGAGATTCGGATGGAGAGGCAGAGGGGGGGAAGAGGGACGGGGAAGTGGAGAGAGAGGTGAGAAGGAAGGAAGACTGGGTAGATAAGGAGTACACGGGTTAGGAAGAGTATAGGTAGCAGGAAAGAAGGAGAGAGATAAAGACGAGTAAGGGTTGAAGGGGGAGAGAAGACGAGGCGAGTAGCAGAAAAGGGAGGAGAAGAAATGGGAGGATGATAAATCGGAAGGTGTACAGAAGGAAAGTGAGGGTAGGGGAAGGAGAGGTAGGAAGGTGGAAGTGAGGGTAAGATGTGTTGAAGGGGGAGAGAGGAGGGGAGAGGGAGGAAAAAGGTGGGATAGAGGATGAAGGGAGAGAGGGGGGGGTGTGGCATGGAGTGAGACTGGCGATGGAGGATAGGGGTAGAGGGGGAGAAGGTGAAGGATCAATGAGGGCAGATTAGCGGGAGAACAGAGGCAGAGCGAAGAGGCAAGAGAAGAGGTGAAGGAGTAGAGAGGAGGGGAGAGAGGAAGAGAGGAGGGAGAGTAGAGAGAAGACTAGGAAAGAGGGAAGACAGCGGAGGTACAGCGGAGATGACGGAGGACAGGGTAGACGATAGGGAAGAGGGGTGAAGGGCAAAACAAGAGAGAGGGGAAAGAGGCAGAGGAGAGGGACGGTGAGAGGGAGAGGGAGGGACTGCGAGCAAGAGGGGTGAGGAGGTGAGAAAGATGGGGGATGGGGAACGACGAGGGGGAGGAAGCCCGGAGGAGGCGACGCCGACCGGGGATACGGCGAGAGGGGATGCACGGATAGAGGCCGAGACGGCAGGAGAGGAGTACGAGAGAGGGGGAGGAGGGGGATAGGAGGGAGAGAGAAGGAGAGGATTCGGAGACGGAAGAGATTGGAAATGCGGGGGGAGGGGGACGAAGAAGTAGGAGCGGTAGGGCAGGGAGCACGGGGGAGGGAAGGAGATAAGAAGAGGAGGCTCAGAGGATAGTAGGGGTTACGAGGGGAAGGGAGTAGGGAATTTGAGAAGGAGGGAGATAGAAGGGGTGAGAGGGGGCGAGGGGGAGGGGAAGGGAAGGTGGTAGGGAGGAAGGGAAATGGGGGAGGGAAGAAGAGGAGAGTGGGAAGGAAAGGACGGAGGGGATGTCGAGGATGGAAAGAAGGTTGAGGAAGATAGGAGGGGGAGGGGGGACGGGAAGGGAGGAACACGCTGGAGAAAGGAGAAGGGAGAGGAAGGGAAACGGAGAGTAGGGGGGTGACGGGGAGAGAGGAGTCAGGCGAGGAGAGACTGGCGAGAGGAGGCAGAGAGGGCGGAGCAGGAGGAGGGGGGGCGAAGAGGAGCGAGGGAGGAGCCAGAAAAAAAATACAAAAAACGATAAATACAGCGGAGGGAGGTGGGAGGAGAGTAGGGGTGCTATGGAGATGGAGGGAGGGAGAGAGGGAATGTAGGAGGGAGAGACGTGGAAGTATGCGGTAGGGGGGGGGGAGTAGAGGGCTGAGACGAAGAGGCGAAGTCGATGAAAGAACGTTGAGGGAGACGAGGGAGTAGAGGTAGGGAGAGAGCGGGAAAGAGGGAACGGGCAGAGAGGAGACGGCAGCGGAGGGCGCGAAGAGGGAAGCGAAGGAAGAGGCAGGCGCTGCGGAGAAGTAGAGAGAAGGGAAGTACGCAGGGAGGGGGGGGGTGCGAGGGCGGGGAAGGGGAGAGAGAGAGCGCGGGGGGAGGCGGGGGTAGTACGAGCGACGGAGGGGGAATAGAGGAGGGGTAGGGAGAGGAGACTGGGAGAAGGGGGACGAAAGGTCCAAGAGAGGAGAGGTGGAGGGACGAAGAGGAGGAGCGGAACACGAAAGAGACGGAGGACGAAGCGCGAAACGAGGGACCGGAAGACTAAGGGAGAGTCGGGGTCAGAGGGGCGAATAAGACAGCAGGACGGTACATGTGTAAGAGGAGGTCCGAAGCGAAGACTAGCGGGAGGGGAGGAGTGGGGAGAGAGAGGCTACGTGTAGAGGAGAGGAGAGGTGAGGAGGTAGGGATGGAGGATGAGAGAGAGATTAGCGGCGAGAACGGGAGCGAGTGGTGAGGAACGCTATGGCGGACGAGTAGAGGGGGAGAAAGAAGAGAGAGATATGAAGTGGTGGTAGGAGTCGGTAGGGAAGGATGATTGAGGCAGCGAGACGAGCGGGGAGAGAGCTCCAGCTTGGACGCATCAGTGAGAGGTCGACGTACACTAACAGGAGAGGGTACAGTGAAGAGGGAAAGAATAAAAAAAGAGACAGGGGCAAGGGGAGGAGGATAGGAGAGAGTAGGGGAGGGCTAGGGGAAGAGGTAGTGAGGAGATGGAGGGAGGAGAGAAGCAGCGAAGCGGGGAGGGGTGGAGGAGAGGAATGGGGCGAGGAGTAAGGGGGTGAGAGGAGTTAAGAGGTCGCTGGTCGCGGCAAGAGCGAGGAACGTGGAGAGGGGGTGTGAATGAAACAGAAAAATAAAGGAGAGGGGGTGACTGATGGTGGGAGGAGGGTGATGGCGAGAGGAGAGGACGCAGAGCAGGGAGAGGAGCGAGAGGAGAGAGGGAGGGAGCCCGTGGGGAGAGATAGAGGGGGACGGCACGAGAGAGGGAGAGGAGGAAGGAGGAGTCAGAAGGAGGAAGATTAGTAGGATGTAAGAGAGGAGGATATGAGAAGGTAGAAGGTCGCTCAGCGAGTGAAAAGGATGACAGTGCAGTAGAGAGCAGATAGAGAGAGTAGAGGGGGAAAGGAGGTGAGGGGAAGGATGGGTGTGAAGAGGAGGAAGCGGTAGGAGATAGAGAGAAGATGAGAGGATGAGGTGTGTGTGGTGGGGGGTGTTGAACAGAGAAGGGAAGTGAAGGGGAGGAGGGGGGATAGGTTTACGGTATGGAGGGGTGAGAAGAGTGAAAGGAGGAGGAGACGATTGGGAAATGGGAAATAAGGAGGGAGAGGGAAAGGTAGGGGAAGGAAGAGGAGAGGGAGGAGAGAAGTGAGAAAGGAGAGGGAAGGGAGAGGGATAGAGAAGGAGTAGAGGAAAGGAGGAGGAAGGAGGGAAGGGGAAAAAGGGAGGTAGGGAGAGGGAGGGGAAGTAGGAGAAAAGAAGAGAGTAGATGGGGGAGAATGAAAGGGGAGAGAGAGGGAGAGGGGGGATGGAGGAAGAGGGAGAAGAGAGAGGAAAGGGGAGAGAGGAAGGGCGGAAGGGGAGGAGGAGGGAAAGAAGGGGGAGAGGGAGGAGGAGAAGGAGAGAGAGAAGAGGGAGGAGGAGAGAAGGTGGAGGAGAAGAGAAGGAGGGGAGGGAGAAGAGGAGAGAGGGGGGAAGAGAAGAAGGAGGAGGAGGAGAAAAAGGAGAGAGGGAGAGGAGAAGAAAGGAGAGAGGGGGAGGGAAAAAGAGGGAGAGTAGAAGGAAGAAGAGAGGGGGGAAGGAGGGAAGAAGGGAGGGAGGAGAGAGGAGAGTAGAGGGGGGGGGGGGAGGAGGGGGAGGATAGAGGGAAGGAGGGAGAAGGGGAAGGGGGAGGAGGGGAGGAGGAGAAGGGGTAGAGAGAGGAGAAGAATGGAGGAGAGAAAGAAAGAGGGGGAAGAGGGGAGAAGGGAGGGAGAGGAGAGTAGAGGAAGGAAGAGGGGGAAGAAAGGAGAGGAAGGGAGGGAGAGGGGAGGGAGGAGAAGGGGAGGAAGGAGGGAGGAAAGGAGAGGGGAGGGAGGAGAAGAGGAGAGGGAGAAGAGGGGATGACGGAAAGGAAGGAAGATAGAGGAGTTGAAGGAGCATAAAAGGAGGAAGAAAGGAAAAGAAGGCAGCAAGAAGAAAAGGAGAAAAAAGAAGGGACAAGGAATAGAGAAGAGAGAAGGACTGAGGAAAGAGGAGAGGAAAGGAGAGAAAAAAGAGCACACTAGGTAAAGGAGGAGAAGGTAGAGGGGGAGAGGAAGGGGAGGGACACAGATAAGAGAGAACAGACAGGGAGAGAAGAGAGCGAGAGAGAAGGAAGGAAGGAAGGGAGAAAAGAAGTATAAGGAGAGAGAGGAGAGTAAGAGAGAGGGAAGAAGAGGTGGCGAGGAGAGAAACGGAGCAAACAGAGGAGCAAAGCGAAAAGGAGAGAGAGAAAAGGGAGAGTAAAAGGAGTAGCAGAAAAAGCGGGAGAGGAGTAGGAGGTAGGGCAAGTAGAGAGCGAAGAGATAATTAGAGGGAGAGAGAGAAAGGAGAGTGGAGAGGAGAGTGGAGGGAGGAGAGGAAGGAGGAGGGGGAGAAGAGGGTGAGGGGAGGGGAAGAGAGAAGAAGAGGGAGAGGAGAGGAGAGAAAGGAGGGAATAGGGGGAGAACGGGAAAATGGGGAGAGGAGGAGGGAGGGAAGGTGAGGATAGAGAGAAGGAGAGGGAAGGAGAAGGAGGAGAGGGGAGGGGGAGAGAGAGGGAGAGGTGGGTAGAAGTAAGGGGTGGGGAGGGAGGTGGGAGAGAAAGGGGTAGGAGTGAAGAGAGGAGGGGAAGTGGAGGGAGGAGGGGGGAGAGAGGGAGGGAGGAGGTAAGGTGGGGAGGGAGAAGAAGGAGGAAGGTGGGGAGGAGAGGGGGGAGAGGAGGGAGAACCGGAACACGTGCTCCGCGTAGGGTAGGGTAGTGTCTAGAATGTGGGTAGTGAACGTGTGGGTTACGGGGTAGATATAGTAACTCAAATGGGAGTGTAGAAGGATATTGGGGAGAGTGAGGTAAGAAGGGAATGGCAAAGTGGGGAATGGTAGGATTTGAGTGTGTTGACTGAGAGGAAGGAGGTAGAAGAATGGTCACGAGAGTAAGTAGGATAGAGAAGGGGAGCGATGAGAGGAGTACAGTGTGGTAAAGAAACTCGAGAGAGGACACAGTAAAGGGGAAAGTGAGGGAGGGGGGAATGGGATGGAGGGAGACGACGACTGACTGTACTTGGAGTTGGAAGATTTTTTTTTTGACGCGTCGTTAAAAGATCAAATTTAATAAAAAAAAAACTCCTTACAAGAAAAAAAAAACCAAAAAACTTATATGTAAAACAGTCAAAAGAAGAAAAAAATTAAGTATATTACAAATTTTTTGTTGTTACAGTAAAAACGAGAAAAAGAAAAAAAGATTTTTTGTTTGTGAAAAAAAAATTAAAAAAAAAAAAAGAACAAAAAAAAAAAATTTTTTTTTTTTTTTTTTGTTTCTCAAATTTTGGTTTGTTTATTTTTTTATAAATTTTATTTTTTAAAGAAAATAATTATAAGTTTAAATTTTTTTATTTTTTTTTTTTTTTTTTTATTTGTAAAAAAAAAAAAAAAAGTGGGAGGCTGGGCATGTTCCTCATCTTTGTCTCTTGCTTCATCCAATTAATTTTTTTTTATTTGCTTCAATATTTTTTTTTTTTTTTTTTTTTTTTTTTTCTTGTTTTTCAACGTTTTCTTTATTTTGTTTTTTTTTTTTAATATAGATTTCCCATGTTGTTCCTTTATTTTATTTAGCGAGGGGGCACCAAAATATCTATAGTAATAGTAAAGGTACAAGAAACACAGAGTTTCACGCAGCCTGCCCTGCCACACCGCCTTCAACGACTGCCAAATTACAGCTTGCAAAACTTTTAAATTACCTTCTTGTAAAAGTGGGCGGTGCCACGCCCACTGTCCAAAATCTTAATAATTTTCTATTTTGCGTCATAACGTCAACCAATCTACCAAGTTTCATCGCTTTATACGCCTTTGGTAATGAATTATTGCATTTTTTCGGTTTTTCGAAATTTTCGATATCGAAAAATGGGCGTGGTTATAGTCCGATATCGTTCATTTTAAATAGCGATCTGAGATGAGTGCCCAGGAATCTACATACCAAATTTCATCAAGATACCTCAAAATTTACTCAAGTTATCGTGTTAACGGACAAACGGACGGACGGACATGGCTCAATCAAATTTTTTTCGATACTGATAATTTTGATATATGGAAGTCTATATCTATCTCGATTCCTTTATACCTGTAACACCAACCGTTATCCAATCAAAGTTAATATACTCTGTGAGCTCTGCTCAACTGAGTATAATTATCCAATCAAAGTTAGTATAAAAACTGAGTCAAACTGAGTATAAAAATAAAATCAAAATAAAAGGTGGCACACGGGTCGAGATTATTGACAAATTCATACGAGATTTGGAATTTTGGGATTGCTTTTTAGGTGACTTCCCGCAATCCTATTAATCTGAAACTTTGAACATAGCTTTGGGCCTTTTCTTAGTATTCAGAATAAAAAATTCTTCTACACCATTTCCAGTTGTAAATGAGAAAGCGTCAGATATAAAGGAGAAAGCACCATATGGAAATGAGAATAGTCAATTGTAAATGCGAAAGCGTCACTTCGATATGAGAATAGTCACTTGTAAATAAGAAAACTGTACATGTAAATTTCGATGCGGTAATTGTAATGAGAATGGTCAGTTGTAAATGAGAATAGGTGAATTGTAAATGCGAAGGCGTCATTTGGAAATGAGAATAGTCAATTTTAAATGCGAAAGCGTCACATGGAAATGCGAATAGTTAGTTGTAAATGAGAATAATCAGTTGTAAATGAGAATAGTCAGTTTTTAAATGAGAATAGTGATTGTAAATGCGAAAGCGTTATTTGGAAATGAGATAGTCAATTTTAAATGTGAAAGCGTCATTGGAAAATTAGAAAGCGTCAGCTTAATTTCGAAAAACGTCAGTTGTAATGCGAATAGTCCAATTGTAAATGCGAAAGCGTCATATGGAAATAAGAATAGTCACTTGTAATGAGATAGCATCAAATGAAAATGCGAAAGCGTGAATTTGTAATTGAGAATACGTAGTCAATTATAAATAAGAAAGTATCACTTGAAAATGCGAAATCGTCTTATGAACATGAGAATAGTCACTTGTAGTTGGGGAAGCAGATCCAAACTTCTTGCTTAAATAACTAAAACCGCGGTTAGCTTTTTGGGTGGTATTTAACCACTATTTACTTCAGTAAAATAACACTAGGTATTAATAAGGCTTTGTTGATTATTCCCATTGTGTCCCTCGGACTTCGGACTACTTATGCAATTTTTTAGAGAAGTCAAATGTTGTTGTTGTTATCGTAGCGATAAGGACACTCCCCGAAGGTCCAGGGGAGTGTTATCGATGTGGATGGTCCTTCGCAGGATGCAGATCCGGTAAGTTCTGGTAACAAGCGCTATAAGGGTACTAGCCCGACCATCTCGAGAACTATTTGGTATGGCCACATGCAACTTTCTAGGCCATTCTCGTCCTGCCACCCCTAGATCCATCAGGAGTTCGGGGTCACCAGAGCCTCGGCTGCTAATGAAATAGTATTCGCCACAGGTAGGTGAGGTTAACAAATAGGTTGAAGAAGGTATATATTGCGCTACACAACCCCTTGAATCAATTTGGTATTTTAGTCGCCTCTTTACGACAGGCATACATACCGCGGGTATATTCTAAGCCCCCTAACCCGCTGGGGCGAAAAGTCCAAGTTCTTGTATAGTGGGTGGGAAATGGGTAATGAGAGGGAACCATTACATTATACTTTAATATAAAATTGATAAATGTATTCTTAATAACAAATAAGTTTTTCGAATTTTCATTTAATGATTTCTCATCAAAATTTACTTACTTCTCTTATTTCTATATAACGCTTTCGCATTTGACAATTCACTAGTCTCATCTACAACTGACTATTCTCATTTACAAACGACTATTCGCATTTCCATGTGACTCTTTCGCATTTACAATTGACTAATCTCATTTCCAAACAACGCTTTCGCATTTACAATTCACTATTCTCATTTACAACTGGACTATTCTCATTTACAAGTGACTATTCGCATTTCCGTGTAATGCTTTCGCATTTAAAATTGACTATTCTCATTTCCAAATGACGCTTTCGCATTTACAATACACTATTCTCAATTACAAATGACGCTTTCGCATTTACAATTGCTACTCGCATTTACAATTCACGTTTTGAAATTACATCTGACGCTTTATGATTTTCCAATGACGCTTTCTCATTTACAAGTGATTATTCTCATTTCCATGTGACGCTTTCGCATTTTCAATTGACTAATCTCATTTCCAAATAACGCTTTCGCATCTACAATTCACTATTCTCATTTGCAACGACTATTCTCATTTCCAAGTGACTATTCGCATTTCCGTGTGACGCTATCGCATTTGCAATTGACTATTCTCATTTCCAAATGACGCTTTCGCATTTACAATTCACTCTTCTCAATTACAACTCACTATTCTCAATCACAAACGACGCTTTCGCATTTACAATTGTCCATTCTTATTTACAAGTGACTGTTCTCATATCGAAGTGACTCTATCGCAATTACAATTGACTATTCTAAATTCCATATAACGTTTTCGCATTTGCATTTGACGCTTTCTAATTTACAACTGACTAATCCCATTAACAATTCACAAATCTTATTTTCAAATTCCGCTTTCCTCATTTTCAAGCAACTTTCCGCATTTTCAAATGACGCTTTCCTCCTTTTAAAGTCACTATTCTCATTTCCAAATGAGGCTTTCCTCTTTTACAACTGGAAATGGTGTAGATGGGCAGGACCCATTTACAGAATATAAACAATTAATACGTACTGTCTTTATATAAATGAGCCAAAAGGAAAGAAATATTTCAATTTAAACAAAGACATAATTTGGTTGAAATTTGATATTCAACTATGTATGTATATGAGGAACAAAAGTATAAAGGTGGAGACTTTCGATATAATATTTACAGCGAAATTTCCAATGTGCCACGAACATTTCGAAATTCTTTTTATCTATTCATTTTCTTGTTATAAATACGCTTTAGAGAGTAACATTGAACAAAGTTGTATTGCGCAAAGATATAGCCTATTATATTCGCCTCGGGTCTTTTTACATCTCTTTTATTTAAAAGTTTGCCGATTTAATTCATATATTCCTTACTACAAGTTACCAAGATAACTTAACCCGTTTTTGAGTCATGACAAAGGTTAGTATTTCCACCCACGCATGAAATTTGGTTATTGTAGCCCGTCTATTTACAAAATAATCACGTTTTTGGTTTTTTACAAAATTTTATAAATACAAAAAGTCGACGTGACTATCGTCCGATTTCGTTTACAGGCGATAGAAGTTGAGTACCAAGGAATCCACTTACCAAACTTCAACAAGATATCTCACAATTTATTCAAGTTATCGTATTCTCAGACGGGCGACGGGCCAAAGTATGCATTGCTAATATCCTAGCCAGACGACCAAAAATAAATTGTGAGGACACATTTGTAATTTTCCTACATTTCGATTGAATTTGCACCTTTTTGTTTAAATTTTAATGTAATTTCCACCTTTTTGTTTAATTTATTAATCTTATGCCAGTACGTTTTAGTATTTTCGTTTAGCGTTTTCCATTATCTTTTGAAATGAAACTAAGAATTTTGGTTGCTTTTAAGGAAAATAAAATTACAAAAAATGTGTCTGTTTATCATCAATGTATTCTTAAGGGCTTGCGAACAATGGAATAAAAGCCTATTTTTCACACCAGTGTATATTGACACATATGCATCTATGTATAAATCGTTTCCCCAACTTAATTCGGTTTAACCCTTAATTAGGCGCATTAAGAAAATCACCCAATTAGGCGCATGGGGTCTTGAGTGACCCCAAAAAAAACATTGGAAAAGGAATATCAAAAAGGAATAAAACTAAATAGATTTCTATAGTGATTAATAAAATTCTTTAAATACTTCACTATAAGAAACAAAAACTGACTGGAACATTCAAATTATTAAAAAAAAAGAAGAAAACAGTAAACCTCTCTTAAAACTAATTTTTTTGACGTAGCCGAGATCAAATTAAAAAATAAAAATTATTCAGTCTCATCAGCGGATTCTTCTGTTCTGCATCCGACGCAGTAGACCATTGAGTGTTGCTGACAAATAAATTTACGACACTGAAACATTTTGTTGGCACTTTTTTGTCGTCCTTTCTGGGACATTATGAACAGCCCCCGCGCTTAGCTGTCGATTGATGCATCGCCATCGAATTTGACTGAGCCGTTTTTTTGTTGTCGCTGGTACAGCACGTAGTTATATGCGATGCTTTTGGAGATCTTCCACAAGTTCTGCTGCTACTTTCTTCAAGAAAATCCGTCTTGTAGGTGTCATAGTCTTCTCAGTATTCGCTTTGTGTATGACAAATGCGTTGATGCCATATATGTTTATAAGATGAAAAAATACAGCCAGTGGCCATCTTTTTGTTCTTCTTCCAACATTATAATTGCTGCAAAGTTGGTCATTACAATCCACATCACCTTTGGTACTATTGGAATAAGTAATTATTTCGGGTTTCTGAGCGCTTGCTGTTGTTTCTTCAATGGCGTTATCATTGTGCATGGTTGAAAGTAAAACAACAGCTTTGTTTGGCTTAGGAACATATGGGACTATAGTCATTTGATTACGACATCCGAAAACTGAACTATATACTGGTCTATTTTTGTTTGGCAAAAATTCAGTTGAAATATCAGGCTTCTTTTTATATATTGCAATATATGTTTGTAGTTAGGCATTTCAAATCAGTAAAAAAACTAAAAAAAAAGAAAATGGATAAAAAAACTCACAAATACATAAAGAAATCATACAGTATAAAAATACACACGTACAAAGATAAATATTAAACAATATACTAATATAAACACAAAAAAATCACAAAAGTAAAAACTTACCTCCGCCAAAAAATGGAACGTAACTGGTCGCATGGGGTCAGCGCTCTAAAGGGCAGCGATGGGTGCGCGCGCGTTGATGTTCTGAACGCGACTAATTTGCATACCCCGCGGGGAGTGAGGAAGGTAGAAAGAGCGTTAGTACGCTCTGAAGACTGTAAGCCATTATTTTTTTAATTTCAAGTTGCCCTGACCCCATGCGTCTAATTAAGGGTTAATCAAAAGCGCATTTTAGTAGACCACTATTACTACATGCAAATATTTTACTCCAGTATATGTAAATATGTACGTATATTTAATTTCATTGATGCTTATCTTATACAATTCAGTACGTATCTATCTAATCACGGCTATGATAGCAGGTTGTAAGATAAAACCACAACTCAAATGCAAACCCACAACCACGTCACGGTCGCTTTAAAAATCGATCATGGGTAAATAATATAGGTGGTTCACTTCCAGGATCCCAGTATTTTCAAGGTCCCGAAAATCTCGGGATTTCTGTTGAGAAACATAGACGATTCTTGATTAAGTCGTCAGGAGTAGACGTGTTTAAACTTCGCTCTGTGTATTTCACTAATTTAATGCAATGAAAAACTGTGTTAAATGCACAGGTTTGTGTGGTGATTAGAGTTGGGTCGTTTCGTTCTGAACTTGTTCAATTGACCAGGTCTCTCAACTGAACAAGTGAACTAGATCTTCGATTTGGGTTCTATTTGTTCTTTTAGTTCATTTGTTCTTTTAGTTCGTTTTATCTAATGTTATTCTTTCTCTCTTCTCGTTCGCGAACATTGTATATTCATACATACATACGCAGAAATTCACAGTGAGCACGAATGTCGATGATGCCACTCATAGCGGAACGATACAAGGTGGCAGCTTGGTGACATACCTACAAACATAAATAGAAATCCCATGTACTTTGTTGTTGTAAATTCGATGGACAAATGTCAAAACTTGAAAAATTCGTATTTACAATTTGTGTCTGTACTCTTTCAAATTCCTGGATCTTCCGAAATTTGTAACTTTTTTGAAGTTAATTATACATATATATATTAACTTATTTATTCATAACACATTTAAATATACCTACACAAAGCATTACTGCATACACACACACACCCCTCCTCATCTATGCTTGTTGGCTTTTTTCGCGTGTGCGAGCAGCAGTGAACAAATTTGCTTGAAAAAAAGAACAGATGAACAAAAAGAACAAATTGTTCGTTCATTAGAAAAAGAACGAAAGATTCGAATCTCTGAAATGAACGAAAAATCACAACTCTAGTGGTGATGTTGATCACCTAATTTGTGGCATTTGTAATGCTAAAATGCATATTAAATGTGCGAATATTAGTCAAAGCATAATAAACATTAACAAAAAAAAACACAATAATCTGTTTTACAGATGTGACAATTGTGTTATTGGTCTGCCGTCAATTATGCAGTCGAAAATTGCGGACACTCAAAAAAGTCTTAGTGCTCTCAGTAGCTTTATAAAAACCATAGTACAGGTTTACAAGTATGATATGTATGAGAACGAAGCAATTCCTTTCCTTTTCTAACACATTGGATTTTGACACTTCGGTCAGTGTCAAACTATTGTGGAACTCAGTGGAACCTGCGTGGAACATGCGTTTGACACAGAAAGAAGTGTCAAAATTAACGGGGTTGCTGTCGTTGGAAGCGACGCAGGGAAACAAAAAAAGGAGCAGAATATCAGATATGGGTAGCTGTGATGGTAAATTTTTTAACCAATTTAGTATGAAAATGTATGGCACCTCTATGGGTCCTACAGAAAATTATACAAAAGTCTTGAATTGGGATATGTGAGGACGCGTAGTTATTCCAGTATTAAGAATACAAACAGGGGTGCCCAGTTTTTCTACCCGTTCAAAAGTTCTCCACGAAAAAACAGTTTGATTACAATAACCCGTCCGAAAATGTGGAAAGAGAAATGAAAAGACGCGTTTTGTCCTGTTATCACTAGTCCAAAGGCGAAAAAGTATTCGAATTATTGGAAGCGAGGCAAAAACACGTCTATTAATACATCCCCCGACGGTTTTGGTCGTGTTTTAGCAATCGTCCCCTGTAATAAAGCATCACAATTTGTTAATTAAAATTGTCCAAAACATATGGATTTTAAAGAGGGATGTAATTAAGTGCCCGTTTGAAAGTAAATAAAGGCATTTCTTTGTAATTTTACGATAAAAATTTTACGCAGTTTTCGTTAGCAGCTACTACCCTTTTCTTGTACCTAAGAAGTACAACAGTGCCAAATAGCATCCACACAAAAAACGAACAAGAACAAGCATTTTATCAGGTGAGCGTGGCTGTGTATGTGCGTGCTGCTACATATCCGACTTGTAGACCTGTACTATGATAAAAACTTTGAATTGTGATATTCTAGAGCTGGATTTCGATTCGATTCTTAATCGATATTTTTTTTAGAAATGTAGAATCGATTTTTTTTTAAATCGTTCGATTCTTTAGGCATCGAAGTTTTCCTGACTATCTACTTTACGGATGATTGAGGAAATACATATTCTGTAATTTTTGTTTTTATAAATTTAGCTTTATTGTGTTGGTGGCTTCGAGAGAAAGGAGAAAAATGAAGAAATTTCTTCGCACTTCTGGTAAGAAATATATTGAACATGGATTTATTATTTTGCGGTATGATATTGTGTTCAGTACGAAATTAATACCATATTTTTAGATTCTAGTAAGCCAGTTGAAAGAGTCTGAAGGGGAATTCAATCTTATAAGTAATCCAAAGATTCGCAGATCTGTTGTCTGGAGGTATTTTAGTCCAGTGCAGGGCGATTCTGCGAAATGGAAGTCGTACGGAAAAAATGCAAAACAAGTGGAAATACAACCAATTTGTTAAATCACTTGAAGCGGTCACATCCAACGTTGATGGAAATGACTCCATCAACAGCTCTTATAGAATCCTTTTTTGAACCAAATAACAACAACATAAGCAAGTCTCAGTCTGTAGATGAGCGAAATAAACAACTGGATTGTGCTTTGATTAGAATGATTGCCACAGATATGCAACCCTTTAGTATTGTCGAAGATAACGGATTCAGATCTTTTACACAATGCTTGGATCCTCTGTACGTTTTGCATTAACGAGTAACAATAAAAAACGCACTTTTAATAAATATGTTTAGGCCCAATGCCTAACTTTCACTTGATTGACGGCGCCCCTCCCTAATGTTTTAATAATATTTCCAGCCATCCACACTCACGCCGCATTTGTGTGCATGCATGCACATGCATGCGTTGCGTACACATGCATGTGTGTGTGCAGGTTGTCAGCACCCATGCACGTATACGTAAGGGTGGTTGTGTGTGTGGTTTTTCCCCTCCTTAATACCAGAGGGCCTTTTCGCGGCTTAGCGGTTGTCATCAACGGCACAACCGGCCTCTTTTTCGATCAACCGCCTACCGTTACGCATCGTCCAAGGATCAACGGTGTACTTTGTTACACAGGTAAAATAACCCTTGTCATCTTTACATTGTACATTTCCGTTCAATTCAATTAAATACATTATTATAACGAGGAATTCCTCTTGGTGTTTTCTTTCTCGTATTTCTTTCGAGTGCACTATCAACCCGAGATCGACCCGTGTGCGCCTACCCATTGCCGGTTTCAGACGCACCCAGGCCGAAGATTGGTCCTTACTCCCCGAAAGAGGAACTAAAAGCACCTACAAATTACAGTCCACAACGCAGCACAATTTTGCCTACTAGACAATTTGCCGAAGGATTTTGCCTAATAAAAATTTATTTGCCACCAATTGTTGACAAGGAAAAAGTTGGAGCTTTTATATTAGACAAATACCAGAGCCACAGCACATTTTGCCTACAAAAAATTTGTTTGCCACAACACATGTTAGCAGAGCCACCGGAGCCACAGCACAAAGAGAAGTAAGTTTATATTTCTTGCCACTTTTTTTTTGAGTGTTGTTTTTTTTTGCAAAATAAAGAAAAAAAACCCCGTGCAGTGCGCGAAAAATTGAAAATAAAAGTGAAAGCAGTGAAGTGATTTAGTGAGCACCACTTTATTTTTCTAATTTCAAAGGTTAAATCACTCGGTTTGTTAGCCTTTATTTTCAGTCCTTGTGATTATCTGGTCTATCCCCCCACCAGTGGTAAGGTTTTCCAGACACAACACAAGGAAGAGGGCAACCTAACCTCACTTTCCGCACCATACTAAACAGGTTTTTGTTGTTGTTTTTTTGTACTTCACAAACACGAAATTAAGTTCACTTTAATTAATTAATCCGGTGCTCACTTCACTTTTTAAACACTTTTTACACTTTTTTGGCGCTTGTTTTGCAATATCGCACGCATTTTTTCACTTTCACCAAAATACACCCATTATTTGTGGAGGTGGCGAGTGGTCCCCTTTGTTGTTGTTGCCGCTGAGACAAAAAGTTTGTACATAATATCGTTTGCTATTTTTCACTGCTGTGACAAAAAGTCCAAAAAATAAACCCTTTTCCGTTGTCGCTACACTGACAAAGTCTGAAATAAAAGTAATAAATATAAAAGCTTCTATTT
>JARSSU010022463.1:0-54062 GCA_029619165.1 Eurosta solidaginis | reverse complement strand
TTCCTTAATGCTTCCCTTGTAAATGCATAACCATAACAGAGTTGAGGGAGAAGAAAGAAAGTAGTAAAATTTAGAAAAATATAAGTGAAAGAAGAAATTATGTAGGAGACAGGGATCAAACATAGAGAGGAGAAGGGAGAAGCCAGACGACGCAATGACTTTTTTTTGAAGAAGCCTAAATATGACAGGGAAAGTAGATACATCGCAAGGAGGAACTTTTTCAGGTAATATAACGTGTCAAACATGTATTTATAACTTATGTATACGTTAATAAATACGACGATATTGAAATCGGTAGGCCAAGTAAAACAGGTAGTCAATGTTTGGTATAGAGATTACATATGTAAGGAATTGAAGTGATAGCTGTAGAAGCAGTGGGAGTAGTGAATCTGGGAGTGTACGAGGGAGCGGTAGTGGGTCCATGTGGAGTGTGAGTGTTAGAGTTTGGGTTGGAGCAGGGATGGACAAAAATTAGAGAACAAGTAAGAAGGTTTAAGTTCGGATGAAACCGAACATTACAAACCCACCTGTGCACTTGAAATGCTGTTGTTGTTTGCTTTGTGTGGTTAATAGTGTTATAGGGCTGCGAAATAGTTGGTTCGATTCTGAACTAATTGTCGTTCAAAAGAAGCCAAAAAGGATACAGAGGCTACCATTTATGAACTTGTAAATAGTCACAAAAACAAGCAAAGGTGTCTAAGTTCGGGTGTAACCGAACATTATATACTTAGCGTGAGCTTCAATTGTACATTTCATTTCAGATAAATTACTTTTCTACATAACACGTGTCACCGCCCGTTTAAAAAAATGTCTCCCCATTTCCTCTTACAATAAAACTTGATCAGTGAAATATCATTGATTCAAAACTATTCTTTGCTAAGATATAGATTATTATTCTACTCTACGACCCTTTTGAACTTGTTTTATATCTAAGTTGCCGTGGTCTTTAACCGATCCCGACCATTTTTACTAGAAATATTTTCTGCTATAAGGAAAATATGTGTACCAAATTTTATTACGATCCGTTAATGTTTCTTCGATTTATGGCTCCCGAAACATAGAAAATTGCTTAATCATAAAAGGGGCGGTGCCACGCCCATTTTTTTTTAAATTTGAAGTTTTTCCTATTTATTCTTATAAATCCACTTGGGAAATGAAATACCATTGATATAAAGCTCTTTTTTGCAAAGATACAGTTTATTTTATTCGTCCACAACCCTTTTTAAAATCATTTATATAAAAGTGGGCGTGGTTCTTAACAGATTTCGTTAATTTTCCCTCTAATCATTTCCTTATAGTAAATGCATCCTCACTGCCGAATTTTGTTACGATAGGTTTAACGATTTTTGATTTATGATTAAAATATTTGTAAAATTGATTTTATCATAAGTGGGCTGTGCCACGCCCATTTTGAAAAATGTTTCCAAATTTTTTTCAAGAGTCTCAATATCAGTCCACATGTCAAATTTCAACATTCTAGGTGTATTATTTACTAAATTATCAGGTTTTTTTGTTTTCCAAAATGTTATATATATAAAAAGTGGGCGTGGTTATCATCCGATTTCGCTCATTTTCAATTCCAATCTATTCCAGGTTCAGGTCAACCCGTATACCGAATTTTCTGAAGATATCCCAATATTTTCTCAAGTTATCGTGTTACGGGCGGACATACCTTTACAATCAAGCGATATCTAATCAAAGATATAATACCCTATGTACAAGTACAGCTGGGTATAAAAATTAAGATTTAATAGAAGAGAATGGAATGGATAGTGAGAGGAAGAGCGAGGTTCACTTTTTAAATATGGGCAAACGAATTTTCGAGCAGAACAACATGTACTGGGCACTATAGTATATCTAATACTAATTGTACTAATTTCATCACAATTTTTATACTCAGCTGTGTAAAATGAACTGGGTTTTTTAATACTCTCCGCATTAAGTAAGTTTGTAGCGACATCAATGAGATATAACAAAATGATAAGAGTCAAAAAAGAGATTCATTAAGCTTTTTCAAACCGCCTGTCTTCTTTGAACGTTATGACTTGAGTTAATTTAAAAGTTTAGTCAGCTTACCGGAATTTTTTGTAAGTGTTTTCAGACTCTCAATTTTCATCTCTACTTAAAATGAGCGAAAAATAGACGAACTCACTTTTTATAAATTGTAACGCATTTAGTGCAACGTTCGTATCGCTAAACTGTTGAATTAATAACTCCAATATTAAATAATGTAAAATGGCCTTTATTAAAGTACAATAACACTGATACTTCACAACCAATAGCTTGTTTAAATCAAACTGGTTGCCCATGCCTGAGCTAGTGTTGCTTTTATACTCTTCGGTTTCTTCGTTGACATATTTCTAGGCTTTTCTATTTCTAGAATTTAATACTTGTATACCAGCTATAAATTTTTCAGCGATAACTACAGATGCACGATTATAGCTTCTCGCATAGCCAAATGCGCGTGTATATGTGAGGATACTTCCACCGATGATTGCCTACTTTTGGGAGTTTCTCAGATATATGCATGTGTTTGTGCGTTTCTCTCCGCTGCTTGTATGGACATATGTATAGACATAATGATTGATTTGTTTATGTGCATACAAATCACTGCTTAGTATCGGCTTAGAGATGATCGTATCCCTTAGTGTTGCTAATATTCGTCACAATATACTTAATTTTGGAAAACAACAAAAATGTTATTATTCAGTAAACATTAAAAAGATAATAGCGAAAATTCATTTTTGGGGTTGGAATATTACATCTCTTTAAATAAAAAAAAACATGATGTGATACCATCGAATTTTGAAAAAAGAAAATTTTCAGATATTATTGGTAATAAATCATAACACAGTAAAACTAAACAGATGAAGTCAGTAGCGCAGCAACAAAAAATTGGCGGCCCCCATAATCCCGTCATGCATTTTAAAGCAACAGTAAGGGAAAATTTTTTAGTGCTGTTTTGCTACTCCTTTGTTTCTTTTTTACTACCTTAGTAATTTAATGTGCGTAAAAAAAGCCAAACTCGATAAATCTCCTCTTTTGAACCTTACTTACTTACGTAATTGGCGCTTAACCGTCTAAACGGTTATGGCCGCCCAACAAGGCGCGCCAGTCGCTCCTTCGCTCCGCCAACCGGCGCCAATCGGTCACACCAAGGGAGTTTAAATCGTTTTCCCCCTGGTCCTTCCAACGGAGTGGGGGCCGTCCCTCTATCTCTGCTTCCATAGGCGGGTTCCGATAGAAACACTTTCTTGGCCGGAGCATCATCATTTCATTCGCATAACATGGCCTAGCCAGCGCAGCCGCTGCGTTTTAATTCGCTGGACTATGTTGATGTCTGCGTATAGCTCGTACAGCTCATCATTAAATCTTCTTCGGTACTCGCCATCGCCAACGGGTAGAGGTCCATAAATCTTTCGAAGAACTTTTCTCTCGAACACTCCCAAAGCCGCTTCATCTGCTGTTGTCATGGTCCATGCTTCTGCCCCATATAGCAGGACGGGTACGATAAGTGACTTGTAGAGTATGATTTTCGTTCGCCGAGAGAGGACTTTACTTTTCAATTGCCTACCTAGTCCAAAGTAGCATTTATTGGCAAGATTGATTCTTCGCTGGATTTCAGTGCTGATGTTGTTGCTAGTGTTGATGCTGGTTCCCAAATAAACGAAGCCTTTTACTATTTCGAAATTATGGCTGCCAACAGTAGCGTGGTTGCCAAGGCGCATATGCGCTGACTCTTTGCTCGATTACAGCAGGTACTTCGTTTTGTCCTCATTCACCATCAAACCCACCTTTACCGCTTCTTTTTCCAGTTTGGAGTAAGCAGAGCTAACAGCGCGGGTGTTTAGGCCGATGATATCAATGTCATCAGCATATGCCAGTAATTGCACGCTTTTATAGAATATTGTTCCAGTGCGGTTAAGTTTCTGCAGCTAGTATAATTTTCTCCAGCATCAAATTAAAGAAATGGCACGATAGGGGGTCACCCTGTCTGAAAACCTCGTTTAGTTTCAACGGCTCGGAGAGGTCCTTCCCAATTCTGACTGAGCTGATGGTGTTGCTCAACGTCATTTTGCACAGCCGTATAAGTTTTGCGGGGAAACCAAATTCAGACATAGCGGCATATAGGCACCTCCTTTTCGTGCTGTCGAAGACGGCTTTAAAGTCGACGAAGAGGTGATGTGTGTCGATTCTTTTTTCACGGGTTTTTTCCAAGATTTGGCGCATTGTGAAAATCTGGTCGATGGTAGATTTACCAGGTCTGAAGCCGCACTGATAAGGTCCAATCAGCCGGTTCACAGTGGGCTTCAATCTTTCGCACAATACACTTGAAAGGACCTAATATGCGATATTGAGAAGGCTGATTCCACGATAGTTGGTGTATTTTGCAGTATCCTCCTTTCTTGTGGACTGGGCAAAGAACATTTAGACTCCAGGCGTCGGGCATGCACTCGTCCGCCCATATTTTGCTAAGAAGTTGCTGCATGCGCCTTACCAACTCCTTGCCGCCTTACTTGAATAGCTCCGCAGGCAATCCATCAGCGCCCACGGCCTTATTGTTTTTCAATCTGGTTATTGCTATTTTAACTTCGTCATAATCGGGCGGGGGGACATATATTCCATCATCATCGATTGCGGGACCGGGTTCTTCATCTCTGCGCGGTGAACTGCTGCCTCCATTTAGGAGAGCAGAGAAGTATTCCCTCCATAATCTTAGCACTCTCTGGACATCAGTTACAAGGTCGCCGTTTTCGTTCCTACAGGAGTTTGACCCGGTCTTAAAACCTTCCGTCTGTCGCCGTATTTTTTGGTAAAATTTTCGGGCGTTATTCTTGGTGGCTAGCAGCTCAAGCTCCTCGCACTCACGCCTTTCTGCTTCTGCGTTTTTCTTCCTGAAAAGGCGTCTCGCTTCTCTTTCCAACTCACGATAGGGTTCACACACTCCTCTTGTCGCGCTCGCTTTTAACGTAGCCCTGTAGGCAGCGTCTTTTCTTTCGGTTGCAACAAGGCATTCTTCATCGTACCAGTTGTTTTTTCGTGGCCGCCGGTAACCAATTTTTTCCTCGGCGGCAGTACGAAGTGCTTTGGAGATATGCTCCCACTGCTCCTGTATTCCTTCAGGTGAGTTGTGCTCTCAGAGAGCAGGTGTGAGAGTCGAGTTGCGAAATCATTGGCAGTCTGCTGTGATTGAAGCTTTCCGACGTCTAGTTTTCCTTGTGTTTTTTGTTCCTTGGTTTTAGCCGCGTTGAGGTGGGTGCGTATTTTGGCTGCAACGAGATAATGGTCCGAGTCGATGTTAAGTCCTCGGATCGTGCGCACATCTAAAACACTGGAGGCATGCCGTCCGTCTATCACAACGTGATCGATCTGATTGCGAGTATTTCGATCAGGAGACAGCCATTTAGCTTGATGTATCTTTTTATGCATGAACCTCGTACTCGATATGACCATGTTTCGAGCACCGGCAAAGTCAATCAGCCTCAGTTCGTTAGGAGAAGTTTCATTGTGTAGGCTGAAATTTCCGACTGTAGGACCAAAAAAACCTTCTTTGCCCACCCTGGAGTTAAAGTCGCCAAGTACGACTTTTATATCATGACGGGGGCAGCGCTGGTATGTGCGTTCTAATTGTTCATAAAAAGAGTCTTTCACCTCATCGTCTTTCTCCTATGTCGGCGCATGGGCGCAGATGAATTATATATTAAAAAATTTTGCTTTTATTCGGATAGCGGCGAGACGCTCATCCACAGGCGTGAACGCCAGCACTTAGCGTCAAAGTCTCTCTCCCACCACGAACCCGACGCCGAAACTGCGCTTATTCATATGGCCACTCCAATAGATGTCACAATTTTTGATCTTCTTTCTTCCTTGCTTCGTCCATCGCATTTCTTGGATGGCGGTGATGTCAGATTTTGCTTTGACGAGGACATCAACCCGCCGGGCATCTGCACCAATCCCATTCAGAGAGCGGACGTTCCAGGTGTATGCCCTCAATTTATTGTCCTTCAAACGTTTGCCATGGTTGTCATAAATAGAGAGTGTATTTATCCGAGGCTTCTTATAATATTTCATTGGAGTATGGTTTTACGTGGCGGGTCCCAAGCCCAGCGCAAAACCTGCTCAGCGGGGGTGAAAATATTACTTGCACGTTTATATAGCGAGCCGCTTGCTCCAAGACAGACGCCCGTTTGCAGCCGCATCTAGAGGTGTACAGACGCTGCCGATGAGATCTCCCCCGGCTGCCCCTTAAACCGATTATGTCAGAGTGGCCTATCCAGGTTGTCGCCTTATCACTACCCAGAGGATACTTGGCCGTAAGCGACCGGCAGTAGTGAGCTGCTTGAACCGCACGCAAAAGAATCGCTCTGGCCATTCCCAGGTGAATGGCGGTCAGAAGCTCTCCCCACTTTCGTGGACTTCTACACACGGCTCCACCCTCCGAAAGGGGGACATTAAAGAAAAGAGAAGAGAAAAAAGAAGGAACTGTAAGAAAAGTAAAGTTAGTTGGAGGAAAGTCGGAAAAGTAATGAGAACAAGAGGAAGATGGAGAGTGATAGTAAAGGTAAGAATAGGGGTAATGTTTTGATATAAATTAGTAAAAAGAGATCAGCAAGAAAATCAACAAAAAGAATAAAGTTATCGTGAGAATTTGACTTGGGTAAGAGTAAGAGCGGGAAGATTAACCTCTGTGTCAATACGAAGTTTTACAACGCCTTCCTAATGTGGTAAGAAGGTGCGCGATATAAAATTTTGATTTCATGGGAACACTAATGCCTTTTCCCAGTAATTAAAGTTTTTTCAAAGGTTTTTATTAAAATTATATTTATTGACAGTTAATACATTTCGAAAAATAAATACTGTGCTCAGCACAAACGGGTTTTTTAGGGTTAGAGCAGATTTTTCTTGTTGAACGCCGTTTTATATAGAAGGAGCAATTCGCCTTGTGCTGACGTCGTCCACTATTATCTCTGCTGAGATCTTCGCGGTTATTACCGGAACTTGATGGCATCTCATTAAAATTCAATTCTTGCTGAATCATGGCTTCTATTCCATTTTTTGTGCTAAAATCGCGATATATATTTGGTGAATTTGACCGTGAAAGAAAGAAGAAAGAAATATTGATGCTGCGTAATTGGTACATAACTGTTTATTTCAAAGGCTGCTTATCTTATGGAGTTCAAAATCAAAATTTGGATGCAGGGCTAATTTATATGTACATAGCCGGGTAGGTATGTATTGGGAACAAGGTTTTAAGTAAAAAATACCTGCCACGCCCAAAAAATAGTCCAAATATAATTATAGCTATTGATATATACAGGAATCCAAGAAGTTTCAATTTTCCACAGTAATTAGAAAAGTTTTCATACGTATTAAAAATATGAAAAACATACCCTGGTATGTCGCATGGAAATAAAGGTTAAGAGATAAAGCGGGAAGATTTACGGAAAAATGAAAGCCATAGGGATATTAAATGATTAGATTAGGGTTGACTGGAAAATACAGAGGCGAGACCAAATAAGAGAGGAAGGCACAGGCGAGGCAAGTGGATAGATAAAACAAGTAAGGAAGGCTAAGTTCGGGTGTAACCGAACATTACATACTCAGCTGAGAGCTTTGGAGACAAAATAAGTGAAAATTACCATTTAGCAAAATGAACCTAGGGTAAGCCTGGAATGTGTTTCTATTACATGGGTTTTCAAATGGAAGGTATTTTAGAAAGTACTTATTAAGAGTATTTTTTTCAGGATCGCCATAAAGGTGGACCAGAGGTGACTCCAGAATATGTTTGTACGATATGGGTATCAAATTAAAGGTATTAATGAGGGTTTTAAAAGGGAGTAGCCCTCAGTTGTAAATGTGAAGGCGTTTTAGAGATATCGACCAAAATGTGGACCAGGGTGACCCAGAACATCTTCTGTCGGTTACCGCTAATTTATTTATATATGTCATCATACTACGAACAGTATTGCTGCCAAGATTCAAAGGGCTTTTGATTTCCCCTGCAGAACTTTTTCATTTTCTTCTACTTAATATGGTAGGTGTCACACCCATTTTACAAAGTTTTTTTCTAAAGTTATATTTTGCGTCAATAAACCAATCCAATTACCATGTTTCATCTCTTTTTTCATATTTGGTACAGAATTATGGTATTTTTTTATTTTTCGTAGTTTTCGATATCGGAAAAGTGGGCATGGTCATAGTCGGATTTCGGCCATATTTTATACCAAGATAAGGTGAGTTCAGGTAAGTACGTGAACTAAGGTTATTTAAGATATATCAATTTTTGCTCAAGTTATCGTGTTAACGGCCGAGCGGGAGGACAGACGGTCGACTGTGTATAAAAACTGGGCGTCGCTTCAACCGATTTCGCCCATTTTCACAGAAAACAGTTAGAGTTATAGAATCTATGCACCTACCAAATTTCACAAGGACTTATGACCTTAAAAGTATTCTAGACGAATTAAATGAAAAAGGGCGGAGCCACGCCCATTTTAAAATTTTCTTTTATTTTTGTATTTTGTTGCACCATATCATTACTGGAGTTGAATGTTGGCACAATTTACTTATATACTGTAAAGATTTTAAATTTTTTGTTAAAATTTGACTTAAAAAAAATTTTTTTTAAAAGTTGGCGTGTTCGTCATCAGATTTTGTCAATTTTTATTTAGCGCACATATAGTAATAGGAGTAACGTTCCTGCTAAATTTCTTCATGATATCTTCAACGATTGCGAAATTACAGCTTGCGAAACTTTTAAATTACCTTGTTTTAAAAGTGGGCGGTGCCACGCCCATTGTCCAAAAATTTACTAATTTTCTATTTTGCGTCATAAGGCCAACCCACCTACCAAGTTTCATCGCTTTATCCGTCTTTGGTAATGAATTATCGCACTTTTTCGGTTTTTTCGAAATTTTCGATATCGAAAAAGTGGGCGTGGTTGTAGTCCGATTTCGTTCGTTTTAAGTAGCGATCTGAAATGAGCGCCCAGGAACCTACATACCAAATTTCATCAAGATGCCTCAAAATTTACTCAAGTTATCGTGTTTACGGGCGGACGGACAGACGGACAGACGGACGGACGGACATGGCTAAATGAATTTCTTTTTTCACCCAGATCATTTTAATATATAGTCTATATATATATATCTCGATTAGTTTATGCCGTTACGGATTACCGTTATGCGAACAAAGTTAATATACTCTGTGAGCTCTGCTCAGCTGAGTATAAAAATTAAGAAAAATGCCCTTCGGATTTGATCATACGGACGGGAGTATGTCATGTTTGTCTTAAAGTTTCCACCAGCCACCTTTTTCTACTAAATGGCTCTACCTTAACGGTTGGCTCACATGGATAAATTTTGGTTCCCAGGGCCATTAACCGTTCATTCCGGGTTTTGGTATTACAATCCTCCTAGATACTCATCCGCAACTCCATGATATTGTTCCAGATCTTCAAACATCTCCTTATAGTCAGCAGCATGTTGCGATATTCCTTAGTTATACACAATGTCATACTCGGAAGATCCAGACATTCAGTTTTGTTGACTAAAATGTTTCCGTTTCCTCTTAGGAAAGGTAAATAAACCCTACCAAAAATGGAAATACCGGTCACAGGCGTTATTTTCTCGCAAATTACTTAATATTTCCTTATTTACTTAGTATTTTTTTTTATCATGCGAAAAAAATAAATACTGCATAAAAGTAAAGAAGCAACGCTTTAACTTATGAGGGCGGTATTGTCAAATGAAACAAACACGCCCAGTTGCTATCGACTTATTTTTGCTGGTAAGAAGAAGGTAATTACTTACTTATTAAATTGGCATTGAACAGTCCAACAAGACACGGCAGTCGCTTCTTCGTTAGATTAACTGCCGCCAATTTGTTACATCAAGGGAATTAAAATCGTTTTCAACTGGTATTTCCAGCGGAGTTGAGGGCCGCCCTCTTCGTTTGCTTTCATAGGTGGGTTTCCGATAGAAATAATTTTCTTAGTCACCTTAGCCGCTGCATTTTATCTCGCTGGGCAATGTTGATGCCTGCATAAAGCTCGTATAGTTATCCATTAAATCTTCATCGGTACCCGTACACTCCCAGAGCCGCTTCTTCTGACGTTTTCATGGTCCATGCTTCTGCACTATATAGCAAGACGGATACGAAAGTGACTGAATGGCAGAAGGTAATGAGAAGCAAAAAAAGCAAATGGAACAAGAGCGCATGAAAGTCGAAAGAAAGTAGAGGAGTAACGTGTTACCTGTTGCAATACCGTTGCGAAAATGAACAAAGAGGCAGATGTACAGCGAAGCTAATGACAAATTATTGTAACCCAAATTATCTCTAAATATTAGTACTTCAAAAATTCCTGTACTGAATAGAAAGGCAGAAGATCATAAGTGCATTTATGGCAATGCACATGAAGACGATGCTGAACAAACCTACTTTAAATGCTTGCGATGAAGCCAGAACTGGCAAATGATCGCGCAAAAAGTTGATGATGTTACGTCAAAAAGAAGGAGCGGCTCAGAAAAGTGATAGAAACCACACTTAGAGTAAAAAATCGGAAGCTATAGGCAGGGAAAACGGGCGGTTTTTAAAGACTGATAAATATAGAGTACTATTCTGAAATAATGCAGAATATGTCCCGGGACCACCGACTGTGGTTTCAAGCGAGAGATATTTTTTTTATCCACCGACCCACGATTTAACTACGATGGCGGCAATTATATAAAAATTTCCACTACTTCATCTAAATGACTTGCATTTTTTTGCATTCTGATTGAGATGTCAACTATACAATCGCCACAAATGTCGTTATTGATTGAGTCTGAAATTATTTCGACTTGTGAAAAATCCAATTATGGACATTTTGACATGAGCTTAAAGATTCATATCTTATAGAGTCTACACACGGTACCTCTGACTCGTGAGTCAGCTGTGTAAGTGTTGACTCACCGCCAAAATCAAACTCATCCCACTCCCGGGAGAAAAAGCTTTGAAGAGATTTACAAGGTCGCTCTGCTAACTGGCTAATTGACAATTGGTAGCACCAATGGAATTGAAAAAGTTTTCTACCTGGTCCTTTCAGCGGAGTGGAGGCCACCCTCTTCCTTTTCTTTCATAGGCGGGTTCCGTTAAAAATACTTTCTTAGCACGAGCATCATCATTCATTCACATAACCCGGCCAAGCTGGCGTAGCCGCTGTATTTTAGTTCAATGGACTATGTAGTTGTCTGCGTTAAACTCGTGCAGCTCATCATTAAATCGCCAATGCATAGAGATCCCAAGCGCACCTCAATAAGGGTCAAATGTAATTTTTCACTTTATACCAATACAACTTTTCGTCAACACAATGCCGGCACGGGACGATATTGAATGAAATGGCAATTGGACGACTAAACAAGGTAATAACTGACCCAATCTGCGACAAGGATGATATCGCGGCGATTTTAGATCTCCGGATGCAGAACATAAGATAATCTGCTATAGCGGAATGATGAATTCTTTACTCATGCAGTGTTTTCCTGACTGAGGTCTATGCCATGAAAAGACTGTTTCAGAATTGCACAATATCAGACAGTAATCATTGTCGATATACCCTTTCGCTGGGTCCCCTGGAACAACGACTTTGAAAGGATGAAAAATTAATTTACAGATGACATGGCCCCAAAATGGACATAAGCAGGGTAGTTAACCGTACCTGACCACCGCTGGGTTATATTCTGAAGAAAATGTATGAATATAAGATTAGATTACAGCACCTGTACGTGTCTTCCTGGTCAAGGTTTATACCATGAAGAGCCTGCTCCAGGACAGCACAATCTCAGACACTACTACATCGATATTTTCCGACAACCAGATTGCCTTAAAATCATTACAATCAATATCTCTAATTGTTGGAATCCTAGGAAGAATGATATTGAAGCGAATGGATTTTCGAATGAGATGCTCAGAAAACATTCAGAAATAAACATTAGCAGGGCGTTTAACTCTGTCGACTGCCGATGGGTTATGTGTTGGGGAATATAAGATAAGAGTGGCGGACTTGCTGCGGGATAACCGATATGATTGCGGAGTCTCAAGATCTTGTTCGCCATGGGTGGGCGAGCAAGTGATCCGTTGAGGACTTGTTGGAAGAAGTACGGTTAAACGAATGTGCCGCCATCCGGTACTCACTGAGGACATTCACAAGGGACGAAATGCCTACGAGCGGAAGTCTGGCAAGTTTTCATGCACGCCCATCTAACCTTTCTCACTGAAGAATTATTTGTGTAATTAAGATTTGCAAAAATTTTGTAAGATCATTTTTTCTAATAAATAGAATCATTTTTACTACAGTAGAAGAAGGCCACATTTGGCAACACTGGCGTGAGAGCTTGTATGAGAAGCACAGTTAAATTATAACAGAAAAATTATCTATATTTTATGTATACATACATATATTCTTATATAATTCTACTAAACATAATACTAAGTCTATTAAATTCTCCTTCTGATGATATTAGTGAGGTGTTTTCTTATTAACTGAAAAAAGTTGATAATTTACCAGCCTCCCCAGCCGCCTCCAGCACCACCACTGCTCCAACCACCATTGCCGCCACCACTACTCCAACCACCACGGCCGCCGCCGCTGTTCCAGCCACCACCTCCATAACCGCCACCACCACCGCTATTCCAGCCGCCGCCTCCACCGCCCCCTTTAACAAGCTTAACAATTATGACTTTACCGCCACTACCACTACCGCCATTCAGCCGCCACCTCCGCCTCCACTACTCCAGCCACCTCCGCCACCGCTACTCCAGCCGCTGCCACCACCACTACTCCATCCACTATGGCCACCACCACCGCCATTCCAGCCACCACCGCTGCCACCACCTCCACCAAGCAAGCTCAATTTTTGTTGGAGCAGCGAGCTCAAAGAACGTTTATGCACACTGTGCGCCTCACTTAAAGCGAGGAGTGTGGCCAAAATTACCACAATAAAAGTAAACGGTTTCATAACAAAAAATTTGAATTCGAAATAACCAAACAAAGATTAGAACGAGACTAACGGAACATCAGGTGGCGTTTGAGAATTTATAGCCGAAAAATGGGCAAAAATCAAGGAAATTTAATATTCAAAATGCTATGAAGCCAAAAATATGCTAAAATAGGAGATCGTTTAAAACTAAACGAAATCAAATATCGATTGATAGCAGACGCGGATGCTGCGTTGAAAAAAAACATTAGATAGCAGAATGTGATAATTATGCAAACTTTTAAATGATAGATTACACCAAAATAGTATATTAAATAATATATTTAAATAATTTAAATATACAAGCAAACAAAATTATGTCTGCGATGACTCTCATGGGTGTGTGTGTGAGCGCCATAAGGAAGAGTCCGCTTAGAACCGGATTCTTTCATCATCTTGCTTCACACGCTTAATTACCATTATTCTGTCATCACTACTTCCTAAGATAAAAGAAGGCAGGTTAATAATAACCATAATTGGTATTTAACTAAATGGATAAGCTTGAGCTATTTCAAATTCAATACATGATTTAAGTAAAAACAACAGAATTAGGTGGCTAATTTCATTTGTCTAGAGTCTAGACAGATAATTAATGGCGTTAAAAACAGCTGTAACACTTTGCGAAAGCAAATTCCGGATATTTTTGTATATATACAATTATAATATAAACAACAAAAATTTTAGAGGCAATAGTTGTGTAACCAGTTGTGTTTATATACCCAGCTGTACTTGTACACAAGTTACTATAAATTTGATCGGATACCGCTTGGTTGTACAGGTATAAAGGAATCGAGGTAGATATAGACTTCGAAATATCAAAATCGTCCGTATCGAAAAAAAAATTGTCCGTCTGTCCGGCCGTTAACACGATAACTTGAGCAAATATTGAGATATCTTCACCAAATTTGGTAATCGAGCTTACCTGAATCCAGAATATATTGGTATTGAAAATGAGCGAAATCGGATGATAACCACGCCCACTTTTCGATATCGAAAATTTAGAAAATGGTAAAAATGAGATAATTCAAAAAAGAATACCGCTGAGCTAATGAAATTTAGTAGGTGTATTGATGGTCTATGATGCAAAATATAAATTCTAAAAAATTTTGGAATATGGGCGTGGCACCACCCACATTTAGAAGAAGAAAATTTGCAAGTTTAAGGAGCCTTAAATCAAAAGCCGTTAAAGATTTTACATTGAATTTTAGCAGACATACTATCCTTGCCAAATTATATAGACTCATCACTCAGTAGCATGCTCCGCCTACCACACCGTATGCCCCGGGTTCACACCCCGGGAAGAGAAGAAAATTTTTCCAAGCTGGGTGGCCCCTCGGCAGTGTTTGACAAGCACTCCGAGTGTATTTCTGCCATGAAAAGCTCTCAGTGAACACTCATCTGCCTTGCAGATGCAGTTCGGAGTCGGCATAAAACATGTAGGTCCCGTCCGACGAATTTGTAGGGAAAATCAAGGGGAGCGCGACGCAAATTGGAAGAGAAGCCCGGCCTTAGATCTCTTCGGAGTTTATCGCGCCTTACATTTATTTTTTATGAGTGAAGATAATCAAAGTCGGTTAAAGACTACGCCCACTTTTCTTGGTGGTCTTATAATGCAGCCTATTAACCATACAAAGCAAACAACAACAGCATTTCAAGAGCACAGCTGGGTATGTAATATACGGTTTCACCCGAACTTAGACTTTCTTACATGTTTTATGTATATATGGAGACATTCAGAATGTCAAATGTAAACTTTAATGTAACTGTAAATTTTGAGTTAAGTCGGAATTGAAAACGGAACGAATCTGGCACTGAAACTAGAACCGGAACCGGTTTTGTGATCTTAACCATATCCGCAACCGAAACAGAAATCCGTTGAGGACTTGTTGGAAGAGGTAATGTTAAACGAATGTGCCGCCATCCGGTACTCACTGAGGACATTCGCAAGGGACGAAAATGCCTACGAGCGGAAGTCTGGCAAGTTTTCGTGCACGCCCATCTAACATTTCTCACTGAAGAATTATTTGTGTAATTAAGATTTGCAAAAATTGTGTAAGATCATTTTTTCTAATAAATAGAATCATTTTTTCTACAGTAGAAGAAGGCTACATTTGGCAACACTGGCGTGAGAGCTTGTATGAGAAGCACAGTTAAATTATAACAGAAAAATTATCTATATTTTATGTATACATACATATATTCTTATATAATTCAAACAGAAATCGAAATTGAGAGCCAAACTGGGACCAAAACCGAAGCCGAAACTGGAACCAAATACGAGAATTAAAATCTGGACACGACACGGCGTCGAAATGGAAGAGTGTTATAAAACTGTAGCGAAAAGCCAAATCCGGATCGGAACCCAGCTCGGTAGCAAGACCGGTCCGAAACAGAGCCAAACCATCCCGAATCAAGTCTCGACTCGATGAGGGATTGAATCAGGAAAAAAAACAGGAATTAAAACACATCCGGGAGTGAGAAGAGATTGGCACACAATGTCTTAACAAACCTGAAAAGAGACCTAGGTCGAACGAGACCTGATCGGAACAAACCGAGATCTAAACCTTACCAATACCAAAATCGAAACTGTACACAAGTCGAGACTCAAACCTGAACTAAAATCGAAACCGAAACAAAATACCAGAATCAATATCTGGGCATTACCTGGCCAATTTCCCATGACGAATGTAACTAAAATTGTATCGAAAAGTTGAACTGAACACGGAACCCAAATCGGCACTGAAACCGGTTCAAAAGTGAACCGAAAAAGGACCAAACAGGATCAAAATCGGACCAAAGTCAAATCCCGACCTGATGACGTATTAAAACCAGAAATAAGCCAAAACCTAAATAGCATGAATCAAGACCGAAATCGATTAGAAGCCTGATCTGCACAAACCAAGATATGGGACCAAATTGACCACAGAACTGGAACAGAAAACGGACCAAAACTCAAACCTTCAAGCGGACTTAATATTAACCCGAACAAGACAGACGTGATACATCTCAGCCACAGAACCAAATTAAAAACGTAACAAAATAAGAGAATAAAAATCTAGACACGAAACTGCACCAAAATCGGACGATGAGTAACTGAAACTGTACCAAGAAATCCCACCCCATCGGGAATCGATATCGGAACTGAAACCGAGTAAAAATAGACTAAAACTGAGTTCCGAAACAAAACTGAACCGAAACCGGGTCAAAACATAACCGCAATCAAATCCCGATCCGGAGCCGAATCAAGACTGGCACAGGTGCGTAAACAAAAACGAAAACGGACGGAAACCTGATCTACACAAACCTGGACTAAAGCCGAAGACAAATCGACCGTGGAACAGATACCGAAAACGGACTAAGATTGAACCGAAAACGGACCAAAACAGAAACCATTAAGCGGACATAATGTTAATCCGAACAAGACAGACATTATACTTCTCAACCACAAAACAAAATCGAAAAAGGAACAAAATACGAGAATTAATATCTGGAAATTGGACAACGAACGAAACTGAAAGTATAGCAAAAAGTCGAACCCAATCGGGAATCAAAGTCGGAACAGAAACCGTAATGAAAACTATGCCAAAACCGAGTTCCGAATCAAAATTTAAACGAAACTGTGTCGAAGCCGGACTGAAATCGAATCCCGGTCGATACCGATCCTTCAGCTTCAACATTCTTCACTCGGTGGCAAATGGCTAGCACTCTCAATATCGCTTATTCATTCATTAATTGACCCTCAAGTGCTTAGGCGATTTGACCATTACTCACTGAGAACATTATTCGACCTGATGACGTAGCCGAGCAGTTGGCGCACATTTGTCACTAGCCACGTACTGCCGATGCGGACATAATAGGTTTCCAGCAATCCTGGAAAAATAACTCCTACGAAGCGAAATGTCGAGCTGCAACCGAAAAAAAAAGACACTGTCTATGTGGCCACGCTGGCTAAGGAGACTGTAATGCGCGTTGTTTGAATGCGCTATCGTAATGCTAAGTGAGGAAAAGGCTCTTACGGCGTGAGTTCCAGTAGCTTCATATGCTGGCTGATTGGAATCTTTAATGACGGAAATTTGTACCATAAAATCAGCCTGATGGCAGAAGATTTCAAGTAGGTGCAGATTCCTGCAAAACGCCCCGTCACACATAAATTCAAAACTGTGAAAGGCTAGGACGATCTGGGAGTGCCGGCCGCTATATCAAATGAAGAAAAACTGCTAGCAACAAGTGCTACTTTGGACCGAGTAGGCAATTCAAAATGAAGTCCGCTCTCGACAAAAATAAACATGGTCTTTAAGTCTCTCATCATCCTATCTCACTTGCTGCATGACTCGAAATGAGGAAAAGTGTCGAGTGAATATGGCATTAATTTTTGAAGTGTTTAAGAGAAGAGTTCTCCAAAAAGTGTGTAATAATGTCCGAATGGATGACGATGCATCACCCCCACAAACGGTTTTTCTGCGGATACCTGAATTTGGAATCAGAGCAAAGTTAAAAGAGGAAGACGATTGTTAAACCTTCAGAATCAATATTCATCAAAGTTGTATCTTTATTTAGGAACACAATTTACGCTGCTTTTCATTCATTGATATAATGGTAGTATCTAAATATTATTCTTAATTCTTTTTTATTTTTATTTGTTAACAGCAAGTCAATCCTTATTGAATTTAATTATCGTTTGTTTGCTTGCAGTACATTTTTGGGTTAAGCGTGCATAAATATTTGCTTTCGCATTTATGTATGTTTATGAGTTCAATCATTGCGCATTTGCTCATCTCATTGTTGTTTTGTTAATTGGCGCTTAACCGTTTAAATGGTTACGGCTGTACAACAAGGAGCGTCACTCGCTTCCTTCTATGGGTTTACTGTCGCTAATTGGTCACACCAATGCAATTAAAATCGTTTTGGACTTGGCATCTTCAGCGGAGTGTGGGCCACCCTCTTCCTCAGCTTCCATAGGACAGTACTTTTTTAGCCGGGCATCATTTTTCATTTGGATAACATTGCGTACCTTCGCCAGATTTTGTTGATGTCTGCGTAAAGCTCATACAGCTCATCAGTAAATCTTCTTCGGTATTTGCTATCGCCAACGCGTAGGATCCGTCAATCTTTCCAAGAACTTTTCTTTCCCAGAGCTGCTTCATCTGATGTCTTCATGGTCCATGCTTCTGCACCATATAGCAGGACGGGTAGATAAGTGACTTGTATAGCATGCTTGCCTCATTTTATATTCAGCTGAGTATATTAATTTTGTCGCACAATGGTACCCGTAACGGCATAAACTAATCGAGATAGATATAGATTTACTATATAACAAAGTGATCTGGGTGAAAAAAGAAATTCATTTAGCCATGTCCGTCCTCTCATCCGCCCGCAAACACGGTAACTTGAGTAAATTTTGAGGTAACTTAATGAAATTTGGTATGTAAGTTCCTGGGCACTCATCTCAGATCTCTATTCAAATGAAAGAAATCGGACTATAACCACGCCCACTTCTTCGATATCGAAAATTCGAAAAAACCAAAAAGTGCGATAATCATTACCAAAGACGGATAAATCGATGCAACTTGGTAGGTGGGTGACTGTATGAGGTAGAATAGAAAATTAGTAAAATTTTGGACAACGGGCGTAACACCACCCACTTTTAAAAGAAGATAATTTAGAAGTTTTGCAAGCTGTAATTTGGCAGTCGCTGAAGATATCATGATGAAATTTGGCAGGAACGTTACTCCTATTACTGTATGTGTATCTAACTAAAAATTAGATAAATCGGATGACGAACAAAAATTTAATATCTTTACAGCATATAAGTAAATTATGCCAAAATTCAACTCCAATATTGATATGGTGCAACAAAAATACAAAAAGGAAAGAAAATTTCAAAATGGGCGCTGTTCCGCCCTTTTTCATTTAATTTGCCCAGACTACTTTTAATGCCATAAGTCGGATAAAAATTTACCAATCCTTGTGAAATTTGGTACAAGGCATACATAGCTTCTATGGCGGTAACTGTTTTCTGTGAAAACGAATAAAATCGGTTGAAGCTCCGCCCAGTTTTTGTACACAGTCGACCGTCTGTCCTTCTGCTTGGCCATATAAAATGGGTCTGACACTGCCATATTAAGTAGAAGAAAATGAGAAAGTTCTACAGGGCGAAATCAAAATCCTTTGAAATCATGGCAGGAATACTGCCATTTATATTATATATATAAATAAATTAGCGGTACCCGACAGATGATGTTCCGGGTCACCCTGGTCCACCTTTATGGCGATATCTCGAAAAGGCGTCTACCTATAAAACAAAGGCCCACTCCCCTTTAAAATACTCATTAACACCTTTCATTGATACCCATGTCATACAAACATATTCCAGAGTTACCCTAGGTTCATTTTTCTACATGGTGATTTTCCCTATTTAACAAAGGATGAAGGAAAATCGTTCCAAAAACGTCGCCCTTGGTCTACAATTTCGGACTCTTTTCGGACTCATAATTAAGAGCGCTTCGAAAATATTTCAGGGTGATTTAAAAAAATTATAAAGAAATGCGTTTCATACATTTAAAGCAATAAGGGCGGCCCAGCTGATTTCATATAAATTCGTTCAAATTTAACCAAATTTTCATACTTAAAAAAATATTCTAATAATACGAATTGATAGCTGAGGAAAGATAGCAAAGGCAAGTTGTTCCACTTTTTAGTATTACCATTTCTATGTATCCATGAAAAAGACAATTTTGTCTCCAAAGCTCTCAGCTGAGTATGTAATGTTCAGTTACCCCCGAACTTAGCCTTCCTTACTTGTTTTTTCATTAGATTCAAGCAGTTAAAGCTTCAATATTGTTAAATTATGGTATCATCTTTAGGTTACGTGGCATCTTAAATGAAAGCTACATTCAAAATATTGAGAAGAACAATGGAATACGATTTTTTCCAATGGCTTAAACTACAAGGCGCCTTATGTTTCCGCAGAGAATTTAGGCTTAGCTTCTCTTACTTTTCAATATTTCCTACAAAATTGGCGGGGAGGGAACCTACATGTGTTGCGCCAACTCCGAACGACATCTGCAAAGCTGATGAATTTCCACTGAAAAGCTTCAATAGCAGAAATACACTGTGAGTGCTTGCTAAATCACTGGCCGAGGAGCGACCCCACTTTGAAAAATTTTGTATACCTTTCACGAAAATGAAGAAGTATATATGCATATCTCAATCCTAGCACTTAGATTATGGAGGCAACACTTCTCTGCCCTCTTATTTGGAGACCGCGGTGTACCGCATGGTGATGTTGAACCCGATCACGTAATCGATGATGATGGAATTAATGTCCACCCACCGATACGACGAAGTCAGAGTAGCAATAACCAGATTGAATAACAACAAGGCTAGTGGGCTATAGTCGATTGCTTGCGGAGCTAGTGAAATACGGCAGTGAGGAGTTGATTAGACGCATGCATCAGCATCTTTGCATAATATGGTCAGACGAGTGCGCACCCTACGATTAGAATCTAAGTGTTCTTTGCTCAGTCCACAAGAAAGAGGATCCTGCGAACTGCGCCTACTATCTCGGTATTAGCCTTACTAATATCGCATATAAGGCTATGTTAATTGTATTTTGTGAAGATTGAAGCCGACCGTGAATACGCTGATTTGATCGCAGCAGTGCGATTTCATACCTGCTATGGCTACCATCGACCAGATTTTCCACAATGCGCCAAATCTTAGAAAAAAACAACGAAAAAATAATTGACACGCATCACCTCTTCATCGTTTTAAATCCGCCTTCGCTAGCACAAAGAGGAGTTGCCTACATGCTGCTATGTCTGATTTTTGGTTTCCCCGTAAAACTTATCTGGTTGTGCAAAATGACGTTGAGCAAACCCATAGGTTCAGTCAGAATTCGGAAGGGCCTCTTCTAGCTGAGGTTTCAGACAGGGTGACCCCCCTATCGTGCGACTTCTTTAATTTGATCCTAAAGAAAATTATAATAGCTGCAGAACTTAACGGTCTGAAATAATATTCTATAAAAGCATGCAATTACTGGCGTATGCGTTGATATCATCGGTCGGCGCCGTAAGTTCTGCCTACTCCAAACTGGAAAAAGTAGCGAAAAATAGGGGTTTGATAGTGAATGAGGACAAAACGAAGTATCTGTATCTGCCCGTATTTGCCCCTTGGCAACCACGCCACTATTGGCAGCCGTAATTTTGTAATAGTAAAAGACTTCGATGGCGGCCACCGTGGTGTGATGGTAGCGTGCTCCGCCTACCACACCATATGCCCTGGGTTCGCACCCCGGGCAAAGCAACATCAAAATTTTATAAATAAGGTTTTTAAATTAGAAGAAAATTTTTCTAAGCGGGGTCACCCCTCGGCAGTGTTTGGCAAGCGCTCCGGGTGTATTTCTGCCATGAAAAGCTCTCAGTGAGAACTCATCTGCCTTGCAGATGCCGTTCGGAGTCGGCATAAAACATGTAGGTCCCGTCCGGCCAATTTGTAGAGAAAATCAAGAGGAGCACGACGCAAATTGGAAGAGAAGCTCGGCCTTAGATCTCTTCGGAAGTTATCGCGCCTTACATTTATTTTATTTTTAAAAGACTTCGATTATTTAGGCGAACGGAAATCGTGCTCTACACGTCACTTATCGTACCTGTCCTGCAATATGGTGCAAAAGCATGAATCATGACAAAGGAGATTAAATGATCAACTGTACGAGCTTTACGCAGATATAAACATAGTCTAGCGAATTAGAACGCAGCGGCTGGCGCGCCAATTAAGTAATATATATATCAAAATTATAAATGCTCAAAGGCCAGCAACAATTATACCGAAATGGCCAGGATGACGAGCTGAATTTATTTAGCCATGTAAGGCGTATGTTGTTGTTTGAAAAAGTTTTTAAGATCAGTTATACATATAATTTATGTCATATACAACCGATTGCTCAGATAAGAGGTTTTGCGTCATTTTTTTCCTCATTTTAAAAGCAAGGAGTTTTAAAACTTTCAAAGGACGCTTTTCTCTAAGGCATACATTGTTTTCTAAAAGAGTCGTTGAGTTGGATCATATATATATAATACTTATATCCCAAACAACAGATGGTTCAGTTTTTTGAAATTTCATCAGTTGACTGTTTAGCCCAATTCATTAAAGGTATGAGTTCTTCGACGTAGCCAAAGACAGTCCCGCCCTTACATGTTTCTAATTAAATTATTTCTAAATTTTCGATGATGCTGTGCCCGGGACTTGAACCCAGGACCTTCGGTGTGGTAGGCGGAGCGCGCTACCACCACACCGCAAATAAATGTGCTAAGCTTTAATAAATAATTAGAGATTTTTATAACTTCCGTAAAAAAATATTTTAATACTCGAATTCCAAGTGTACTTAACAAATTTTGTTGAAAAACAAAAAATATGTAGCTAATAGAATAACACAAATATAATACGAATACAAATTTGGTTAGAGACGTGCACGAAATAAGTAAATTTAGCGTAAACAAAAAAAACGCATATGGTTCTAATTTATGATTAACCTTCCTATAATCGCGCGTTGGTCTGTGAGACCGACACAACGCTTTTCCGTAAATACTCTTTTTTCCAGAAACCCTAGAAATTTGAATTTTCTGTTAGCTGCCGCTTTTTTTACAAGCTTTGTTTTAGTGCTGTTTTGATGTTTGTGCGAGACGAAAATATTGGTGTATTTGAAAGCAATTGATCTGTGAGGTCGGCGCGAGTATATGTGTAACTTTTTGTGCAGGTAAAAAAATATTTTCGTTTGTGTTTTTTCTTCATTGTTGTGTATTTTATTATTTTGCAGGTATTTTTAATTATCAAAATGAATCAAGAGCAAATCAGACTACTTTTGTAGGAAGAAATTTCGAGTTCTGAATATGAGGATGAAAATGACAGCGAGGTTGAAGATTTTGTTGTTCTAACTGTTACTATAAGGATAATTCAAAAGTTATATTATTGTATATTATTGGGAAAAAAATGTTACTTAAGCTAAGAGGGTTAATTTTTGCTTTTTCTAAAGGAAGAAAAATTTAAGTTTTGTTTTCGCAGCAACACTAACATTTTTGAAGGCTTTTCTTTATGAAATGTGATATGCCCTAATTTTTATTTAAAGGCTGATTATTAAATCAAACAAGGAGTGATTTTAAAATTCTAAGATTAATTTTTCCTTTATTTGAAGAAAAAATATGTTTTTGTTTTATTTTTGTAGCATGTAGGAAAAAACAATCGATTTTGAAGACTAATATGTTAGCGACTGAAAATCAGTAAAATTACTGAATATTAATTTAATGAATGGTTTTATATTATATCATCGAGTTTAAACAAAAATCCTTTTTTTAAGTTTTGTTTAAAAAAAACTAGTATTTCATTAGTTCAAACTTTCGGTCTGTGAGACCGTGTGCGAGTATATGTGTTACAAAAATTGGCGCGAGTATAGGAAGGTTAACATATACAACTATCAAAACAACTACAACAACAACGCGTGGGAAATTTTCAGCAATTTTTTAAAGCTTCAATAAAACCAGGGATGCACCTTAACGTTAAGCTAATCGTTTATCAAAAAATTTCCACCGTTTCCGTTGAAACACTTCGAAATATTATCGATAAAGAAATTATCAAGATAAATTGTATCTCGTTTTTAACCGAAACGAAAAGCTTTCGTTAACGTTAAAAACGTTAACGAAAACGTGATACTTTATGTTTGAATTGTGCTGGCAATGCTATAGCCATGGTGAAGCCGTAAGGTGGCAACAACGAGCGCACATACACACACAAACTCTATGTAATTTGTTTGTGTAATTCGTTGGTGGTAATGTCAAAAATACTCTGAGAAATGTTCGTACTGTCAAAATTCATGAGAAAAGTTGCAATCAGCTTGGATAATGCTTTCACCTTTAATGACTCCGCCATCAATCAGCTTTGCCAGCATAGTTTGAAATTAATAATCAACATAAACGATTTGATTTCGTTTTGATATGGGCAGAAAACGAAACGAAATCATTTCGTTAATTTGACGATCTTAACGTTAATAAACGAAACGAAATGACTTCGTTTCGTTTATTAACGTTGATTATCGTAACGAAATGATATCGTTTCGTTGGTTAAGCATGCCTGAATAAAACCTAAAATGAATGTATACAATAAACACAAATAAAAAAACCCGTACTGGAAAAAAGTTACTTGCGGCGAGTCGGATATTTAGCTGGAAAAAGTAAAACTGAAGTAATTAACAGCATGCGATTTAAAAGTCCGTCACATAAGCAGTTTTTTCATGTAGTTACGTTTAACGAAATATTATGCATTTTAAGTAGATTGCACGTATTTTTATGGATAACGGCAGATTGAGCGACACTAGCGCCATTTGACATGAAAAAGTAGCCAACTTCCAACTTTTGTTGCAGGCAAGTATGTATTTTTCTTGTATAGTGAGAATGTTTATGACAGTGCTTCGCGAAATTTTGTATGTGAAAGAGCAAGACGAAATAAACTTCATTGCCAAGCCTGAAGTTTCCTTATATTTAGAAATGCAACATCTGGCATGATTGTGGCGATGTTACTGGCATGCATGAGATTGCATTGAACGCACCTATATGAAAAACTTCATTGTGGCCTGGCCTTTATAGGCATATTAAAATACTATGTAGGTTCATATATACACATTCTTTTAACCCTCCGATAGATTGTTTCGTCTGGCCAGACGAGAAGGCTTTATTTTGGTGAATAACTTTACTGCTACCCACCCGGTCAAGAAAAGCTTTAGTGACTTTTTAAGTTTACTGGCGATCTTTATAATAATTCGGAAAACGATATTTTTTCTTTTATTTAAGAATTCATGAGCTTAACACCGGCTTATAATAATTGAATTTCAATTATTATGTTTTCTAAGAGAAACTGAAAAGAATGAAACATTCATGAGCTTAACACCGGCTTATAATAATTGAATTTCAATTGTTATAAGCCGGTGTTAAGCTCATGAATTCTTAAGTATAAGTATAAACTGAACACACCATTAAACAAACATACATTTTTATACTCAGTTGAGCAGAGCTCACAGAGTATATTAAGTTTGATTGGATAACGGTTGGTTGTACATATATAAAGGAATCGAGATAGATATAGACTTCCATATATCAAAAAATCAGGATCCAGAAAAAATTTGATTGAGCCATGTCCGTCGGTCCGTCCGTCCGTCCGTCCGTTAACACGATAACTTGAGTAAATTTTGAGGTATCTTGATGAAATTTGGTATGTAGGTTCCTGAGCACTCATCTCAGATCGCTATTTAAAATGAACGATATCGGACTATAACCACGCCCACTTTTTCGATATCGAAAATTTCGAAAAACCGAAAAAATGCGATAATTCATTGCCAAAGGCGGTTAAAGCGATGAAACTTGGTAGATGGGTTGAACGTTATGACGCAGAATAGAAAATTGGTAAGATTTTGGACAATGGGCGTGGCACCGCCCACTTTTACAAGAAGGTAATTTAAAAGTTTTGCAAGCTGTAATTTGGTAGTCGTTGAATATATCATGATGAAATTTGGCAGGAACGTTACTACTATTACTATATTACTATATATGTGCTAAATAAAAATTAGCAAAATTGGATGAAGAACACGCCCACTTTTTAAAAAAAATTTTTTTTAAATTCAAATTTTAACAAAAAATTTAATATCTTTACTGTATATAAGTAAATTAAGTCAAAATTCACCTCTAGTAATGATATGATGCAACAAAATACAAAAATAAAAGAAAATTTCAAAATGGGCGTGGCTCCGCCCATTTTCATTTAGTGTGTCTAGAATACTTTTAATGCCATAAGTCGAACAAAAATTTACCAATCCTTTTGAAATTTGGTAGGAGCATAGATTCTATGACGTTAACTGTTCTCTGTGAAAATGGGCGAAATCGGTGGAAGCCACGCCCAGTTTTTATACACAGTCCACCGTCTGTCCTTCCGCTCGGCCGTTAACACAATAACTTGAGCAAAAACGATATATCTTTACTAAACTTAGCCCACGTACTTATCTGAACTCACTTTATCTTGGTATAAAAAATGGCAGAAATCCGACCATAACCACGCCCACTTTATCGATATCGAAAATTACGAAAAATTAAAAAAATGCCATAATTCTATACCAAATACGAAAAAAGGGATGAAACATGGTAACTGGATTGGTTTATTGACGCAAAATATAACTTTGGAAAAACCATATTAAGTAGAAGAAAATGAAAAAGTTCTACAAGGCGAAATCAACAGCCCTTGGAATCTTGGCAGGAATACTGTTAATGTTATTGAATATATAAATAAATTAGCAGTACCCGACAGATGATTTTCTGGATCACCTGATCCACATTTGGTCGATATCGCGAGAACGCCTTCACATATACATCTAAGGGCCACTCGCTTTTAAAACCCTCATCAATACCTTTAATTTGATATCCATATCGTACAAACACATTCTAGAGTCAACCCTGGTCCACCCTAATGGCGATATCTCGAAAAGGCATGCACCTATAGACCTAATGCCCACTCCCTCTTAAAATGCTCAGTAACACCTTTCGTTTGATACCCATATCGTAAAAACATTCTAGAGTCACCCCTGGCCCACCCTAATGGCGATATCTCGAAAAGGCGTCCACCTATAGACCTAATGTCAACTCCCTCTTAAAATGCTCAGTAACACCTTTCCTTTGATACCCATATCGTACAAACATTCTAGAGTCACCCCTGGCCCACCCTAATGGCGATATCTCGAAAAGGCGTCCACCTATAGACCTAATGCCCACTCCCTCTTAAAATGCTCAGTAACGCCTTTCGTTTGATCCCCATATCGTACAAACATTCTAGAGTCACCCTTGGTCAACCTTTATGGCGATATCTCGAAAAGGCGTCCACCTATAGAACTGAGGATTACTCCCTTTTAAAATACTCATTACCACCTTTCATTTGATACCCATATCGTACAAACACATTCTAGAGTCACCCCTGGCCACCCTAATGGCGATATCTCGAAAAGGCGCCCACCTATAGACCTAATGCCCACTTTCTCTTAAAATGCTCAGTAACACTTTTCGTTTGATACCCATATCGTACAAACATTCTAGAGTCACCCCTGGCCCACCCTAATGGCGATATCTCGAAAAGGCGTCCACCTATAGACCTAGTGCCCACTCCCTCTTAAAATGCTCAGTAACACCTTTCGTTTGATAACCATATCGTAAAACATTCTAGAGTCACCCTTGGTCCACCTTTATGGCGATATCTCGAAAAGGCGTCCACCTATAGAACTAAGGATTGCTCCCTTTTAAAATACTCATTACCACCTTTCATTTGATACCCATATCGTACAAACACATTCCAGAGTCACGCCTGGCCCACCCTAATGGCGATATCTCGAAAAGGCGTTCACCTATAGAACTAAAGCCCATTCCCTTTTAAAATACTCATTATCACCTTTCATTTGATACTCATATTGTACAAACACATTCTAGAGTCAGCCCTGGTCCACCTTTATGGCGATATCCCTAAATGGCGTCCATCCATAGAACTATGGCCTACTCTCTCTTAAAATACTCTTTAATACCTTCCATTTGATACACATGTCATACAACCACATTCCAGGGTTACCCTAGGTTCATTTTCCTACATGGTGATTTTCCTTATTTTGTCTCCATAGCTCTCAACTGAGTATGTAATGTTCGGTTACACCCGAACTTAGCCTTCCTTACTTGTTTCTTTTTATTTTATCCTTTGTTTTTGTACTAAAGTTGATTATGTGACACTTTAGCGTTGCCGTCTAGAACGAACATAGTTTTAAGCCTATTATACCTCATAGTTCGTATTCATTTCAAAATGTATTGTAACGAATTTGCTGCAAATCCTCTTATTTGCCCTTTTGCTAGGTTCGTATCGCTAAACTGTTGAATAAATAACTCCAATATTGAATAATGGAAAAAATGGTCTTTATTAAAATACTTCACAATAACACTCAAACTGTGCAACGAATAGCTTAATAATCAAACTGATAGCTCAAATGAAACTCCACTATTCAAAATAATACTGCTATTGCTCGCTAGATATCGTCTTAGTCGTAACTGCTTGACAACTCAAATCAAACTGAATTACAGCGCCTCTACATCTGTCGCCTTTTATACTCTTTGGTTTCCTCGTTCGCATTTTTCTAGAGTCTACTAGCATTGTCCATGAGCTCTCAAACTTCTCAGCTATAACTAAAATTGCACAATTTTATACATCTTTTAGGCGCTTCCAGAATCTACTAGTCCAGTAGCTCTCAAACTTCTCAGATATATGCATGTGTTAGTGCATTGACTCTCCGCTGCTCGTATACGTACATGGTACATATATGTAGACGCAATTATTTATTCGTTTATGTAGATACATAATGATTGAATTATTGATGTGAATATTTGTAGTTTACAGTCTCTCGCGCACACATAGGCGTATAAGTAAATGCATCTGTGTGTGAAATTATCGGCTGCCTTGTATATGTGTATACATGATTTGATTATTAACGTAAATATCGCCTAGCATGCCTTAGCATCGCCTTAGTGATGGTATAGCTTAGTGATGCTAATATCCGTGACAGTATCAATAAAAATTCAAACTTAATCACAGTGTGCAACGAGTTTTCTTCACAATTTACGACTTCTTCTCGAACACAAGCGAGATTTTCGAGACCCGAGAAATCGAGATTCTCGTGTCTCGAAATACTCGTAAATCTCGCGAGCTTCCCGACATTCTTACTTAATCGCTGTATGGAAAGTATTTATACACTTGCTTTTTTACTTGTGACTTTTTTGTTGATTATATTGCTTCAATGACATTTAACTCAAAAGATATTTATTATACATATAATTTTGTTCGCAATATTTATTTTATTATTTTTCAACGAGATATCAACACGGCTTCTCGCGAGAATCTCGAATCCCGAAATACTCGTAATACTTGCGATTTTCTCGACTTTCAATTCAGTCGCTGCATTGGCAATATTCTATATATTTCGGGGTTTTTAGTTGTGGTTTGGCGAACATTTTGGCTTGTGCTCCAGAAGAAATCGTAAGCTCTATATAAAACAGCCAATGAATAGATTAAGTTGCATGTCGGAAACCTCGTGAGCCTTGCGAGTAATTCGAGATTCGAAAATCTCGCGAGAAAATATCTTCTCGAACATGTTCGAGAAATCGTAAGCTGTAGTGCATAGTGTAAAATTTCGTCTGCCCAGACGACAACGCTAAGATTTGTTGAATTTATTCACCGCTAATCGGAGGGTTAATTGAATTATTACTCCAGTCATCTTTTTACGTGCTCTTATAATATACAATCAAAGCCCCGTCACATAAGCAGTTTTTCATACAGATACGTTCAACGCAATTTTACGGTTAATGAGTATTTTTATTGAGAACGGTAGAGTGGGCGACACTGGCGCCATCTGTTATGGAAAACTAGCCAACTCCCAGTTTTTGTTGCAAGGAAAGCATAAGAAGAAGAATTTGACATTAACTTTGGATAAGGTTGCTGGCACATTTTGCAAGTGAAATTATTTTTCCCACTCGTTGGTAGCTTTTCTAACATTTTTCGCAATTAAAAACTGCAATAGAACAACTGAATACGACATAAAATATATGGGATTCAAGGGGTTGTGTAGCGCAATATATAGCTTCTCCAACTCAATTGTCAACCTCACCTTCGAGCGACGAATCCCGTTTCACTAACAGACGAGGCTCTGGCGACCCCAAGCTCCTCATGGAATTTGGGGGGTGGGGAGGGAAGGCCTGATGTGGCCATATAAATCGTTCCCGAGATGGTCGGGCCAGCACCTTAATGGTGCTGTGTTACCGGAGCGTATCGGATCTGTATCCGACAAAGGACCATCACATCGATAACACTCCCCAAAGCCTTCGGGGAGTAACCTAATCGCTACAACAACAACACAACACCATAAAATATATGTGCAAGTATTTTTGTTATACAAATAAGGAGAATGTTTATAACGGCGCTTCGCGCAATTTTGTATGTGAATGGGCAAGGCGAAATAAAATTCGATTGCCAAGTCTGAAGTTCCTTCATATTTATAAACGCAACATCTTGGCTGATTGTGGCGCTGTTACTCAAATGCATAAGATTATGTTAAACGCATCTATTATATGAAAAATTTTGTACCGCGGCCCTCATACATACATACATTTATATTGAGAGTATTTTTTCGATCAATATAGCAATTGTGTTTACCACACTCCAGCGTCGGGTTTTTGAGCTTCGCAGTTAATTAACATTTTGAACAAATTTATTTAAGCAGCTGATGTCAAAAAATACTTAACGCTAAAAATATATTTCGGCACACGATTGGGTGGGAGCGGCACGCTTTTTGCATACAAAATGAGTCGCGATATGGACATCTTAAAGTTCACCAAAAGCAAATTGAAGCGAAACAAATACAAATACCCTACACTAGACTGGGCGATTTATTAACCGATAACGCGCCATCGATTTTTCTATAGGATTTTGGGTAAAGCGCCAAATACACGACACGAACATTTCCGCGAACATTCCCGTTATGTCATGTTTCTGCGACCTTTTTCTGTCGTGTATGATGGTGTTTGCCAGTTCGCGCAAATGTTCGCCAAAAATCAAAATATATTAATTTTTGGCGAACATTTGCGCGAACTTTTCGTACGTGTATGGCGAAATAGCTCATAATCCTAGTAATTTCTGAACGGAACAGACGTGCGCGGAAAAGTAAAATGGACAATAAAAAATTTCTGAGTGAATTTATTGAAATGTATAAATCTTTGCCATCATTGTGGCAAGTAAAAAGCAAAGATTATTGTAATAGAATTAAAAAGAATAATGATTATGCGACTTTAATCGAAAAATTGTCGAAAACTTTGTCCAAGAACTGCTCGTTTTTTAAACCATTCTTTGCACCAAATTCTTTTTTTGCGATCTTCTCTCTTTTTTTTACGCTTAATTGCCACAGCGAGCAATATTGCTGCAGCACAATTGCTGTCCGTATTCATCGCTGTCTGAAAGAGAACTAATGTTCGGCCAAAAGTTCGTATGGTGTATGGCCAAAGCTGCGAACAAGATTGCGGAATGTTCGCGGAAATGTTCGTGTCGTGTATTTGGCGCTTAAGGAAAAAAGTTCCAATACGCATACCCAAAAAAATAATTTTTTACTTTTTTTCATTGTAAAATTTTCATGTACGACCCAAAAATGTCTGATAAAAACGTTGGCGATAACAGTTTTTTGAAAAAAAAATATGGACAGGGTATACATACGAACATTTTTTAGTAGGTCATGAAAAAGACCTTAAAAATCAAAGTCTAAAAAAGTACAAAAAAAAGAAATTTCGCAGGCTCGAAAATTAGTTTTTTGGGTATGCGTGGTGGAACTTTTTTACCTGAGCCCAAATCCTATCGAAAAATCGATGGCGCGATATCTGTTAACTTTCGTCCATACAAATCTACCCACTCTACCTTACACACAACCGTTAGCTAAATTTTCCTGGAGCCGTTATTGGTGTGAGTTACATCAAAGATGCAAAAGCCATCAAATATTTCTGGTTATTATTTATATATTTAATCATTAATTAACATAGCGCGGAATTCTTTCAAATAAAACTAACATGTTTATATAAAAGTGAAAGCTTGGAATAAAAAATAGCGCGGTTTTTTATACTCAGCGTTATTTGCACGCAGAGTATATTGTGACGAATATTAGTGACACTAAGTGGTACTCACATCACCAATCTGATACTAAGTAAATAAAGCCACAACAACAATAAAGCAAGCTGTCACTTGTATCTACATAAACGAATCAATCATTATGTCTACATATATGTACGTACACGCAGCGGAAAGAAACGCACAAACACATGCATATATCTTATATTAGATGCTCACAAAACTAGGCAATCATTTGTGCAAGTATCACTCACATACACACGCACATATGAGAAGCTATAACGTGCATCTGTAGTTATAGCTGGTAATTTTATAGCTGGTAACTAGTAGTCAAATAAAGACCATTTTGCATTATTGAATATTGGAGTTATTTATTCAACAGTTTAGTGATTCGAACGTTAGCAGGTTGCAAATAAGCGGAATTTTCCATAAATTCGTTACAATTGGTGTCAGAGGAGGAATTGTTGAATAAATTTCGAAGATTGCGAATACAACTTGGACATGGCAAAGTTGAGTGAATTGAAGATCCAGCAACTGAAGAAGGAGTGGAGAGCCGTGGATTGAATACAATCGGCAATAAACTCGAACTTCAGGCACGATTACGAGAGGCAATGGAAACAGAAGGAATTAACGTGGAAGAGTATGTCTTTCATCTGATGGCGAGGAAAAAACAAAAATGGAAGAGACAGTTACGCAGACAGTTACGAGCACAGACTTGAATACGATTTTGGCTGCAATATCTGCTCAAACATCGATAATGTCATCTCAACTGGCAGAACAGAAGACATATATGACATCGCCATTGGAAATACAGGAGGCACGCATTTCAGAAGTGTCGTCGCAAATAACATCCAAGATGGAATCACAGGAGACACGTATATCCGGAAATGTCGTCACAAATGTCATCTCAGCTGGAATCGCAGGAGAACCGTATAACAGCGAAGATTGAAGCACAAGAGGAAAGAGAGGATATCCGTATCCGAAATGTCGGCGCAAATTTCAGCACAGATATCATCGCAGATCTCTGCTCAACTGGAAGAGCAAGAAGGACGTATTTCCTCGAAGTTGGAGGCGCAAGATACAAAAATCTTATAGTTTGAGGAAAAATCGAGGCCGAGGTGGATGCTTTGAGAGGGTAAAAACATCATCCTTTGACGGTTCTGTTCCTTTCCAGGTCTTTAAGCTAAAATTTGAGAAAGACCTGCACTGTTGCTGGAATGCTGAAGATAAAGTTGCAGCTCTGTTCGTGGAATTGAAAGGGCCTGGCGCGGAAATCTTACAGACTATTCCAGAGTACGAACGGAACAGTTATGACGCATTGATGGCTGCTGTAGAACGAAGGTACGGAAGCGAACACAGGAAACAGATATATCAAATAGAATTGCAAAAACGTTACCAAAAAGCTAATGAGACTTTGCAAGAGTTTGCTTCGGATGTTGAAAGGTTGGCTAATTTGGCAAATGCGGACGCACCCGTGGAGTACACCGAGAGGGTAAAAATCCAGAGTTTTATAAATGGCATACGGGACGTAGAACCGAAGCGAGCGACATATGCAAACCCAAAACCCACATTCGCAGAAACGGTATCACATGCGCTGACTCAGGAACAGCGTCACTTTTGAGTAAGCCCACATACAAAGCTCATCGCGTGGAAGTGGAAAGGCCAGACTAGGTAGACACAATTTTGGAAGCATTAAATGGAACGCAGCAGAAAAACGATGGTGCCGTCAAATGCTTTAAGTGTGGTAAGCCAGGGCACATTGCACGTTATTGCAGTACCATCCTAATAGTTCCAACAATGTGGGTGACCGTAAACGCAGAGCTGAAGGAGATGAGCAAATCTCCAAGTCCACCCAATCGTTAAACTAAAGCGAGTCAGCCGCAAGGGGCGACAGCTGGCTCCCGCAATTGAATGCCCCATAATCTCTGTCTCGCAAATTGGAAGAAGGTCAAGCAATCTTACTATCGGAGGACATGTGGATGGAAAGGAACGTTTACTGACTGTAGATACGGGTGCATCCCATTCCATCATTCGATCAGATTTAGTCAACAAAGATAAGACCACTGCTTGGAGCAAGATTACGTACAGCCACGGGAGAGGACACCCAGGTAATTTGAAATGTAGCATGTGAAGTAGCAATTGAGATTGTTGATGAAATCATAATTGGAGTGGACTTCTTAATCGACCAAGGCATCAAGATCGATATGCAAAGCAAGACCTGGATATAAGAACATGGATGTGCCACTTAATTTCGGCTACAGCAGTAAACGAGTGCTAGTGAAAGAGAGTCAGCAAATACCACCAAAATCCGAAGCAGTCATCTGGGCAAAGGTTGATGGGAGATTGTGGGACAAACAAATTGTGGGTTGTCGAGACAGCAACAAATCAACACCGGACATACTTGTAGCACAAACCCTGGCTATGACAAAACAAGATGGACTTATTCCGGTAAGAGTACTCAATGAGTTCCAGTCACCACTCAAACTGACAAAAGGAGCTATATTTGGAAGATGCCAAGAGGCTGAAGTAGTTATTAACTGTGAACAGCTTCAGGAACACGTTTCAACTAGCAGGACTGATCTTTCAAATGACATCACGGCATGGACGGAGGGGCTAGATCAAGGTTATCAGAGTAAGGCAAAGCAACTGCTCCTAAAGTACGCAAACATATTTGACCAGGATGGTTCCAAACCAGGTGGCACCAATGTTGTGAAACATCAAATTGACACTGGAGACACGAGGCCGATACGTCAAGGTCCTCGTAGTGTTCCACTGGCGAAGCGGGAAGTTGTGAGTCAAATCCTACAAGAAATGAGCGACAGCGGCGTCATCGAACCATCAGCTAGTCCATGGAGCTCACCGGTGGTACTTGTGAAGAAGAAGGATGGGAAAATGAGGTCTTGCGTCGACTGCCGCAAGTTGTACGACGTCACGAAAAAGGATAGCTACCCATTGCAAGAATTGACGATACTCTGGACTCGCTATCTGGTACATGATGGTTTTCCACACTGGACTTGAAAAGCGGCTACTGGCAAGTTGAGGTGAAGGAGGAAGATAAAGAGAAAACAGCCTTCAGTGTCGGTGATGGTCTTTGGCAATTTACAGTGATGCCTTTTGGACTTTGTAATGCACCAGCTACTTTTGAGAGAGACTCATGGACCAGGTACTGAAAGGACTACATTGGAAAACATGCTTGGTGTACCTGGACGACATCATCGTATTGGGCAACAACTTTGATGAACATCTTAAAAATTTAGAGGAAGTTTTCCAGAGAATAGCTAGCGCTGGTCTGAAACTAAGTCCCAAAAAGTGTTCGCTGTTTAAAAAGGAAGTAAATTATTTCGGTCACAAGGTAACGACAGAAGGCATCTGTACAGCGAATGAAAAGATAGCGGCAGTAAAGGATTGGCCAAGACCACAGAATTTGCATGAATTAAGAAGTTTCCTTGGGCTGTGCACATATTACCGCCGATTTGTGCCAAACTTTTCCAGCGTAGCCCACTGCCTCCATAAGGTTACAAGAAAAAATAAAGCTTTTGAATGGAAGATTGAGCAAGAAGTGGCTTTCCAAACATTGAAGGAGCGTTTGTGCACTGCCCCAATGTTGGCATATCCGATTCCAGGAGCAACATTTATTCTAGATACAGATGCGAGTGGATATGCTATAGGAGGCGTTTTATCACAACCTGTCGATGGACGGGAGAAGGTAGTTGCATATAACAGCCGTTCGATTGGAAAACCAGAGAGGAACTATTGCGTTACACGGAGAGAGCTGTTGGCATTGGTAGAGTGCATTAAATATTTTCACAAATACCTCTACGGCCAGCGATTCCGCGTCAGGACAGATCACGCAGCGTTGTAATGGCTTCTGCAGTTCCGTAATACGGAAGGACAATTGGCACGGTGGATCGAGCGACTAAAAAGCTATGACTTTTCCATTGAGCATCGAAAAAGTAGTACCCATGGAATGCTGATGTAATGTCACGAACACCATGTAGTTTGGAATGCAAGCACTGTTCAAAGGCCGAGGCTAAGAAGACATTATAGATGTCCGGCTAATCACTATAACATGTACTGATGAATGGGACAAGGAACAACTAAGGAAGTGTCAGCTAGAAGATACTGATCTGTCACATGTTATGCAAGGGCTCGAACGAAACGAAATGATCATATAGAGAGGAGATGTCAACAGAGAGCCCCATTGCGAAGTCATATTGGGCACAGTGGAACAGTTTAGAATTGATATCCGGTTGCTTGCATCGAGTATGGGAGAGTGAGGATGGTCAATGCACGAAGAAACTGATAGTTGTGCCCAGAAAGAGAATTCCTGACGTCCTCTGCGAGCTGCTTGATGGTCCAAGCGGAGGTCATCTTGGAACCACGAAGATGCTCGAGAAGATTAAACAGAGATTCTATTGGGTTGGTTGCCGTCAGTTGGTCACTGAGTGGATTGCGAACTGCGAGGTTTGCAGCAGAGCGAAAGGGGTGCCATTTGAAAGGATCGCTATGGTTGTCCCAGGTCCATTTCCCACTAGAAACTGCGGAAACAAATATGTACTGGTGGTTATGGATTATTTCAGCAAATGGCCAGAGGTATACCCGATCCCAAATCAAGAAGCGGAAACAGTAGCAGAAATGTTTATAAAAAATTGGGTTGCAAGGTATGGTGTACCAATGTAGTTACATTCTGACCAAGGCAGGAATTTTGAATCAGCTGTGTTCCAAGAAATGTGTAAGAAGTTGGGCATTCGAAAAACACGGACAACTGCATTGCATCTTCAGTCCGATGGTGTGGTGGAACGTTCAATAGAACCTTGGAGGGGCATTTAAGGAAAGTAGTAGAAAAATACCATAAGGAGTGGGATACATTATTCTTGATGGCTTACCGATCGGTAGTGCATGAGACAACGGGTCAAACTCCCGCAAAGGAAATTTTTGGCAATGACCTTCGACTGCCAGCTGATTTGAAGTTTGGGATAGATGCCGATGCGGAGAAAAATGTCAAGAAATCCACTGGTGTCTTGGAAGAAGAGCTGGGAGAGATACACGATCTTGTAAGGCAACGAACAAAGATTATGAACGACAAGATGAAAGTCAGATACGATAAAACAATTAATTCGGAAGACTTTCAGGAAGGAAATTTAGTGCTGTTATACAACCCACAACGAAAAAAAGGTTTGTCCCCGAAATTACAGTGTAATTGGTAAGTTGTAAAACGGATCAACGATGTAGTGCACCGCGAACAAACCATTGGCGAACCACGAACCAAAATAAAAGTGGTTCATTTGGAAAAGCTGGGATCGTTTAGATCGAGAGATTTGTCATCCGGACGATCAGACTTAGGTGGAGGGCAGTGTGACGAATATTAGTGACACTAAGTGATACTCACATCACTAGTCTGATGAAGTAAATGAAACCACAACAACAATAAAGCAGGCAGTTACTTGTATCTACATAAACGAGTAAATTATGTGGAAGTATCACTCACATATACACGCGCATATTAGAAGCTATAACGTACATTCTAGTTAAGCTATAGCTGGTAATTTTATCGCTGGTAGCAAATTCTAGAAATAGAAACGCCTAGAAGTATGTGAACGAGGAAACCAAAAAGTATAAAAGCAGCAGCAGCTGAGGCACGACGAATGAGTTTGATTTAAGCACGCTATCTGTCGTGTAGTAGAAGTGTTATTGTGAAGTACTTTAAAAAGGCCATTTTGCAATATTGAATAGTAGAGTTATTTATTCAACAGTTTAGTGATTCGAACGATAGTAGAAGGTTTCAAATAAGAGGAATTGCACTAAAAATCTTTACAATATGAATAACACATTTTTCTTTTATATCCGCTTTTTCAATGAAAGTTTCAACTACAGTTGAAGTTGAGGTCAGTTTACTTTGGCCGCATCCATTGAATTTTACTACTGATCAGGGTTAAATTGGCCAAATTAAATTTTTTATTTTTATTCGATCCTAAAAGTAATGTAAACTCACACTGATCCTTTGTATTCCCTTTGCATTAGTGTTATACTGAAAAAAACAGCTTCTGTATTGGCTTTCGTACCAAGGTATTTATTTTTCTACTCCTATATTTCAAAGCGGGTAAAAATTTTAGACTCTTCTGACCGTCGAAAATACATCCCTATCGTTTCTGATAGCATACATCTTCTGTCTTTTTTTATTTACTTCACATTGTGATTCCATCATGCAACATGTGTTCTTTTAAAGTCACCCCAGCACCAAAACGACGCAAAAGTCGAATGTGCTTTAAGACTCAAACCTGCAAATGTTTCGTTACCACAAAACCCTTGACAAATATGTAATATATAAGTTTGGGAGTTTTACCAAGAATTTGAGAATTTGAATGAGTTGCCTTAGTGCCAAAAACAAAGAACAGAAAATGGATTTAAAAGAAAACCCAGAGAAATATCCAATAGAAATCACTGGTTTTCGGAATAAATTATAACATCTGCTCTCCGCGAAAAGAGTCAGGTAGTGATTTGAGAAATTTAAGTCACCTTGTCAGTGTAAAAGTTTAGTTGCAATGACTCAGTGGCTTCATAACTTTTTTTAATACAATAAGGTAATTAGTGAAGCATGAGTATAACGATTTCTCTATTATGTTTCATTGAAATAACTAATATTTAAAAAATTCAAAATTGTGGTATTTCATTTATAACTATATTCGTAAAAGAAAAAACTTTCTTATCTCGTATAAAATATAGTGATGAGCATGATGAAATAATAAAGGTGATGTCAACAACATAACCTCACTTTTACGACAGCTCTATTTCCAGTATTTACATGTACTACAAAACTACTAAACTTTTATTGCTAAATTTTTCGTGCAAATTTCCTCAAAAAAATTAAGTTTTCTGCAAAATTTTGTCTACCATCTTTTGGGAAATACAAAGTTACGTTTATATTTATGTCTAAAAATCCTGGTAGCTGCTTACATAGTTATTATATTTTAAAACGTATAGCAAAATCTGCTCCGATCGTAGTAGAATTCAAAGGCAGTTATTTATGATAGACAACACTTTAAATTATGCATGCCGAACTTGTCAGAATAAGGGAAAACGTCAACGGGATGAGAACACCTGAATATTCATATCATCATGGTGATGAGTAAGTATTTAAATAAACCTACATATAAAGGTAGCCTCAAAAAAATCGATTAAAACGAGACGAAAAAAGCTGATCGCAGCTTAATAGTTTACACAATTTTTACGGTTTAATAAAGCTCCTCAGGTTCTTCCTCATTTCTTTTACTGGGGCTAATTGTCAAGATCAAGGGGCACCATATGGTTCTACGCTTGGTCCTCCCAACGTAGTGAGATTATTAGTGTATTCGATTTCCAAAAATCATATTTTCTGTGTTTTTGCAAACTCATTTATTCCAATTTTGTGCGCAGAAATTTTTTCAGTAAACAGTGCCTTCTTTGCAATATTAGCTTAGAAATCAAACGGAGAAGAATTTTTGTCAATAACCCTCTATAAATCTCTCTTCATAGTTGCCCTACTGCATGGGTTAGATTCATGGACAGTATATATAACCGATGGGATGATGGAGTGTATGACAGAAAATTCCCGCCGACGATCTCTTGTCCTCTCCGTGAGAGTCACCCCTGATCCATCGTTATGGCGATATCTCGAAACGGCGTCCATCTATAGAACTTAGGCCCACGCCCTTTTAAAATACTCATTAATATCTTTCATTTGATACCCATATCGTACAAAATAAATTCTAGAGTCACCCCTGGTCCACCTTTATGGCGATATCTCGAAACGGCGTCCATCTATAGAACTTAGGCCCATGCCCTTTTAAAATACTCATTAATACCTTTCATTTGATACCCATATCGTACAAAATAAATTCTAGAGTCACCCCTGGTCCACCTTTACGGCGATATCTCCAAAAGGCGTCCACCTATAGAACTTAGGCCCACTCCCTTTTAAAACTATCATTAACACATTTAATTTGATACCCATATCGTACAAACAAATTCTAGAGTCAGGCCTGGTCCACCTTTATGGCGATATCCCTAAATGGCGTCCATCTATAGAACTATGGTCCACTTACTCTTAAAATACTCTTTAATACCTTCCATTTGATACACATGTCATACAAACACATTCCAGGGTTACCCTAGGTTCTTTTTACAATGTGGTGATTTTCCCTTACTTTGTCTCCACAGCAACTTAGCCTTCCTTACTTGTCATGATTGACTTTAGCCAATCTCATTCTTGCCCGACACTTTCTTACCCTCTCACGAACAGCTTCTCGATTTTCTTTTTGAATTTCATTCATGGCTTTCAGTGGTAATTTTTTCACATCTGCTTTTTTCCCTATATTTCTTCATTAATGCCGCTTGTTTTTTTGTAGTCCCCATATTGAGGCGAGTTCTTCAGGTTTTCTTTATATTTTTTATTTTGCTGAGCTTTCCTCTCCTGTGTAAGAGAACGGAAAGGAACAATTTTATTTTAAATAAAAAATCACTGCTAACGTTACATATTATTTAAGCTAACAATGTAGATATTTGGAAATTTACCTTTTTTTAATTAGAACGTGAGATATACAAATAGTAATAAAAAAATATATAAACAAATTAAATTAAAACGTATTTTACCATGTTTTAAAAAAACTTTTTTGGTTTTTCACTGCTAACGTTACATACGATTTTTGCGACACATTTATTTTTCACATAACTGCTAGTTGGAAATATCTTTTTTAAAAAACTTCTTCGTGTTATGATATTATAGCTAATTTTCTAATAGATAAATCTTGAACGGCTAAATTTAGTCGCAACAAACACGTTACATTTACCTTTTTGTTTGCTGAACTACTTCCGACCATATTTTTTTTTATTCACAACGTTTTATAAAAAGGGTGAAAAGTTTAATTTAAAACGACTAAACTTGAATAACACTATTTTCAACAGCTACTATAATATGTCATGAACCCCGCAAGATCCCCCATTGCTTGCAATATTTGACAAAAAAAACACTTCTTGGTTTACTTCCCCAGAAAATCGGTCATATGCACACGCATATCAGTGATGACAAAACGTGGGTTTTTCGCCCATTCGTGACTTTTTCAACAAAAAATTAGCTGAATGGGTAAAAGGAAGCCAGCAGAACAAAATGTGGGTATTGACATCATGTATGAAATTTTTATAAAACATCTATTAAAGCAATTGTAAAACGTTTGCCTATTCATGGTGAAAATATTTTAAGTCTTGATTTTTTGAACCCTAGTACGGTATTTGATGTTGAAAAAGCTTGAATACTCAAATATCTTGTGTTCTAAAAAAATTCAAACTTGATTCTGCCGATTCGGCCTGCCTTGAGTATAAAAACATTGCAGTATTATTCGGTGACGAAAAAAGATTACTTAAGAAATCTTCCAATTGATCCTATGTGGCATGAAATTTTGAAATATAGAAATTATAACAATAAATATGAATTTCCAAACTTAAAAAAAGTCATTAATATTGTATTAAGTTTGCCTCATTCAAATGCTGATACAGAGAGGGTATTTTCTATTACTACAGATGTTAAATGTAAAAAAAGGAATAGTTTGGGACCGTTAAGATTAAACAGCATAGTAAAGATAAGAACTTCTTTTGTCTCAAGAAATATCAAATGTATAAATTTTGAGGTAACGAAAAAACATGCACAACTTTATATAGCCAAATACAAAAAATCTCAGTTTATGTGAGAAAATTTGTTCTATGTTACAAATAAATAGATATTTGCGTATTCAATAAATTTTCCATTTTTATTGCAATTATTTTTTTACATATCCATATATAATGAGGTTCATTTATTTTGGTGGGGAAAAATGAGGGTTTTCTCACTCGAATAAGGGGAAAAATGGGTAAATGAATCCAATTTCGTGGGTATTCTTTTCTCGATTCGATGGCATCACTGACGCATATGGCTATGCGAGAGACTATAAACTACAAATATACATGTACATATATGGCTGGTAACCAAGCATGAAGTTCGCGAAGTTCCTAGACCTTAGGAGAAATGGGTGGACGAGGCAACAGGGAGTATAAAAGCAAAGCAAGATGAGTAGTCAAAATGCAGATTGATTTAAACAGGCAATTAGTTGTAAAGTAAGAGTTATTGTGAAGTACTCTCAAAGTAGCCTAATAAAAACCATTTTACATTACTGAATATTGGAGCTATTTATTCAACACATTTACCGATTAGAACATTAGCAGAAGGTTTCAAATAAGCGGAATTTCCCTAAATTCGTTACAGTATTAAAAAATTTTTTGAAAAAGATTCGAAAATTTGCAGCAGTTTTCACAAATAAAATATGTTATTTTTGAATATTCAGAACCAATGTTAAACTCTTAGGATAAGTTTTAAGACCAGACGTTTCTGTTCCAGTTTATATTTTTGAAACCTTTTGCTTTTGTTTCAAATCCAGAAATGTCTACAAGTTTGCATTTTTGGATTTTTTGAAACTTATTTGGTTTTGTTGTAAAAAATTTTTAATATTTTAAACTTATTGTTTAAACAAGTATTAAATTGAAATCGAAAAAATTAAAAAATACTATAAATTAAATTGAGAGGTTTCCAATTTAGTACCAATTGTTTCAAAAAGATGAATGGTTAAAAATTTAGGCTCAGATTTCTAACCGTGCACTTGCACCTGAAAATTTCATCAAGCTTCACCACTGTATATAAATAGCGCCCACAACACTTTACTTGCTTTAGTTACTTTATACTTTTTAACAAGCAGCGGCAAAAGTCAAAAACTGAAATGAATTTCCACAGTTATTTCTTGATCCTAGTTGTTGTGCTTAGCTTTCTATTGACCCGCATAAATTCGCAACGTGACGATCGGCGTTATTTGGTAGCATTACTTAAGGAAGAAAAATATTATTGCGCAGGATCATTAGTCACTATGCAAATAGTGATCACAGCTGCAAAATGCCTGGACGGTTTAAATAAAGATGTAATCGACGTTGCAGCTAATGAAGCTAATGCAAGAGCTTTTTGCGGACAACGTCGCAAAGTGGATAATGTATTTTTTCAATCTGGTGCAAATACCAATCTCAGAGAAATGGAAATAGCAGGAATACAACTGAATGCACCCTTTGGAAACGAAGGTGGAGTGAAGACAATACCACTCAGCGAAAATCAACTTTTGGTGGGCACAGAGATACAAATTAGTGGATGGACTTCACAAACGGGGTGGCGAGGTAAAAACGTACTCGTAACACATTACGTAAAAATAATACCACCAGAGAAATGTATGGGGTACCACCATAAACAAACTGTAAGAAGTATTTATTGTGCTAAAGGTGACGAGACGTATCATGGAAAATGTGGCAGTGATACTGGAGCACCGGGCGTCGTGGATGGACAACTTTGTGCGGTGGGATTATTTTATAAATATGCGCTCATAAAAAATCCGCAATTTTATATAAATATAACTGATCCATACTCTCTGAGTTTCATAAGAAGATTGATGCATAACAATTAATCTGGAAGGTGTTTTTGTTAATAAGTGCTCTGTGAATTATTACTCTATCTCGGCTGAACGCTCCATTTCAGATTTATTTCATAAACGTCTCAGCTCACGTCAAAATATATTGAATTTACTTATATAGGACGTTTTGGAATAAAATACTGAAGGGAAGTTCCATGAGAAAGTGAATCTTGGTGCCACAAAAATTTGTCTTATAAAACTGGGAGTAGTATATAGTTACATAGTAACCTTGCACATCCTTCCTTCTCTTTGCTACTCTCTCTTAGTTAAGCTTTCTTTAGTTATACTTTTAAGAAACTACATACTCTTACTTTACTATACTACTTTCTTCTTACTCTTACTTATCGTACTTATCGTAACGTTTAAGCTAGCCACATTTTAAGTCTTACATTTTAAGCTTCCTGTACTTTGAATTCCGAAATAAAGTTTAGTTTATGTTTGAGATTCCGACTATAAAGGCACTCGATCACGACTACATTATTGGCGTAGTCTAAACCGAACCTGATAAATACTTCTTGAAAAAAAAATATAGAAGTTAATTAAATCATTTTCGATGTTCAAAAATAAAAGAATAATCGCAAAATGAAAATATTCAGTGATACAAATTTAAATTAATATATGAAGTAAAACTTCATAAAAACCAAGTGGACGACATAGTGCGGCATACTGTACAATTAAATACAACAAGTAAGGAAGGCTAAGTTCGGGTGTAACCGAACATTACATACTCAGCTGAGAGCTTTGGAGACAAAATAAGGGAAAATCACCATGTAGGAAAATTAACCTAGGGTAACCCTGGAGTGTGCATAACATGGGTACCAAATGGAAGTATTAAAGAGTATTTTAAATGCGAGTGGGCCATAGTTCTATAGGTGGATGCCATTTCGGAATATCGCCATAAAGGTGGACCAGGAGTGACAATAGAATGCGTTTGTACGATATGGGTATCAAATGAAAGGTGTTAAAGAGTATTTTAAAAGGAAGTGGAACTTAGTTCTATAGGTGGGCGCCTTTTCGAGAGATCGCCATAAAGGTGAACGAGGGGTGACTCTAGAATGCATTTGTACGATATGGGTATAAAATGAAAGGTGTTAATGAGTATTTTAAAAGGGAGTGGGACTTAGTACTATAGGTGGCCGCCTTTTCGAGATATCGCCATAAAGGTGAACCAAGGGTGACTCTAGAATGCGTTTGTACGATATGGGTATCAAAGTAAAGGTATTAATGAGGGTTTTAAAAGTGAGTGGCCCTTAGCTGTATATGTGAAGGCCTTTTCGAGATATCGACCAAAATGTGGACCAGGGTGACCCAGAACATCATCTGTCGGGTACCGCTAATTTATTTATATATGTAATACAACGAACAGTATTCCTGTCGAGATTCCAAGGGCTTTTGAATTCGCCCTGCTAAACTGTTTCATTTTCTTCTACTTAATATGGTGTTAAGTTTTTTTCTAAAGTTAAATTTTGCGTCAATAAACCAATCCAATTACCATGTTTCATCCCTTTTTCATATTTGGTATAGAATTATGGCATTTTATTCATTTTTCGGATTTCGGTCATTTTTTTATACCAAGATAAAGTGAGTTCAGATAAGTATGTGAACTAAATTTAGTAAAGGTATATTGATTTTTGCTAAGGTTATCGTGTTAACGGCCGAAAGGAAGGACAGACGGTCGACTGTGTATAAAAACTGGGCGTGGCTTCAACCGATTTCGCCCATTTTCCAGAAAACAGTTACCCTTATAGAATCTATGCCCCTACCAAATTTCACGAGGATTTTGTTCGACTCATGGCATTAAAAGTATTCTAGACAAATTAAATGTATAAGGGCGGAGCCATGCCCATTTTGAAATTTTCTTTTATTTTTGTATTTTGTTGCACTATATCGTTACTGGAGTTGAATGTTGACATAATTTACTTATATACTGTAAAGATATTAAATTGTTTGTTAAAATTTTACTTTAAAAAAAATTTTTTTTAAAAGTGGGCGTGTTCGTCATCGGACTTTGCTAATTTTTATTTAGCTCACATATAGTAATAGGAGTAACTTTCCTCCAAAATTTCATCATGGTATCTTCAACGACTGCCAAATTACAGCTTGCAAAACTTTTAAATTACCTTCTTTTAAAAGTGGGCGGTGCCCCGCCCGCTGTCCAAAATTTTACTACGTTTCTATTTAGCGTCATAAGGTGAACCCACCTACCAAGTTTCATCGCTTTATCCGTCTTTGGTAATGAATTATCGCACTTTTTCGGTTTTTCCAAATTTTCGATATCGAAAAAGTGGGCGTGGTTATAGTCCGATATCGTTCATTTTAAATAGCGATCTGAGATGAGTGCCCAGGAACCTACTACTAATTTCATCAAGCTACCTCAAAATTTACTCAAGTTATCGTGTTAACGGACAGACGGACGGGCGGACGGACGGACGAACATGGCTCAATCAAATTTTTTTCGATACTGATGATTTTGATATATGAAAGTCTATATCTATCTCGACTCCTTTATACCTGTACAACCAACCGTTATCCAATCAAAGTTAATATACTCTGTGAGCTCTGCTCAACTGAGTATAAACATTAAAGTTAACATTTAGTTAATGCAGATCTTTTTAAATATGAAAAGAAATTTCATAAAAATTTCAAGTGTTTAAGTTATAAACGATGACAAATTTAATTTTTCTTGAGGTTAAAACATGTTGTGAAAATATCGGTTAAAAATACGGTTCATAAATATATATAAGCAAAATTCTTAATAAACAGCAGCAGTAGGTAGGTAGGTTGAACTGGCCGGTCCACGAGGACCTCACATAGACTGATTGAGTCCGTAGTGTTACCAGAAGTTTGTTTTAACGACCAAACGGAAAAACCCTATCAAAAACCAGGACCTATGTTATAAAATAACTCCGTCCTCTTGGCAAATACTAGAAGCTTCCTAGGACTTAAGCCACTTGCTGCTTCTAGATCTGACAGCTGTATCACTCCTAATAGCTGGAGTCTTAGCCTGGCAAGTGCAGGGCACGAGCACAGATCGTGCCCGATCGTTTCCTCCTCCAGCCCGCACTTCCTACATCTACTTCACTGATGAAGCATAATTTAAAGGCATGTGACGCCAGGAAGCAGTGTTCAGTCAAATACCCGTCATGAGTCTACAGCCCTCTCTTTTTAATGATAGAAGCAACTGTGTTAGACTAAGGTTGTAAGACCTACACATAATCTTCGACACTTTACAGCCCCGCGCTTGAACCCACGCCTTTCCCGCCTGGTCGATCATGTGCACCTCTGGCCTTCGCTTAATCTCGCCCAGTCTAATTGGGACGTCTACGGAGTTAGCTTCAAGGGATACACCCTCCTTAGCTAGTTCATCCGCGTTTTTTATTCCCATCTATTACCATATTCCCCGGGACCCAATATAGATGTATGCTTCTCCCGGTCCCGATTCTCTCCAGAGACTGCTTACACTCTAACACGCATTTAGATGCCGTGCTATGCGAGATTATTGCCTTAATTGCTGCTTGACTGTCAATATAAAAGTTAACACGGTTGCAGCTTAAGCTATTCTCCTCCAGGGTTTCTACTGCTTTGGTTACGGCTAATATTTCCGCTTGGAAAACGCTACAGTAATCCGGCAGCCTGTAGGATCTGCTTATTTCCGGATCAGCGCAGTATACCGCAGACCCTACTCCTTCCACTAATTTGGAACCATCGGTGTACACATGTATCGCCTCGTCCACCATTTGCGCACCCTTGCGCCAACCGTCCACCTCTATTGTGGCCTTAAGATCTCCCTCGAAGCGCAGATAGGGAATCATGTAGTCTGTTCGTCTTGTGATTGATGACGCTATACTACTATGGATACAACAGAAGTAAGTGAAAAAGAAATTTTACCTAATACGGAATGATTTTTACGAAAACAAATATGAGGTAGAAAATAAAATGAGAAAAGAAAGAAGAAGGACTAACAATTGTTACTCTGATCGAGCCCTGCAAACATATTTCCTTTCTTTCTATATAACAACAATTGGTTGCATTTCACATTTCCAAAAGTATCAGTGATAAAAAAGAGAAATAATAGAAACAACGACAAAAATAAAATATTAAGGCTGCCGTAATATGGCACGATTTTTTCTACTTAACACTTAACAAAACAACAAACAATTTATATATTGTTACAAGAACAGCGATATTATACATAAATTTAAAATGTATAACATACAAAAAAGAGCGTTGTGAGAGACAAAAGAAACATTAGCACTAAGAAAACAAAAAAAATTATATAAATCAATAACAACCAACGAAACTCTAACTTAAAATAACAAAATAACAATAACTACATATGCATATATGTTTGAAGAATTTGGTTATCAGAAGCCTATCAATTGCGTGTGACAGCCAACCACTCTGTAGCTTTTAAGGAAGAGCAATTGCTTTGCAGTATACGTACAATAACAATTAAATAACAAGTAAGAACGGGACTGTCTTCGGCTGTGCCGAAGACTTCATACATTTCATGAATGGGGCTGAACAATAATCTTATCCCGTTCGTAATCTCCGAATAATCGGATGTATAAGATAAGAAATATATAGTGAACAGATCTGCATACCTTAACGATTTTTAAGATAAATATAAAATAAAAAACAGGTAGATACTTTGTGTGAGGATGCAAAGTTTCTGGTTTTTTGTGGTCTGCGTGTAAAAACTATGACTACGAATCACGTATTTCAACAATATATGACGAAAACGTAACTATTTGATGAAATTTGATGAATTTTGAAGCTTCTAGCCGTAAAAAAGGGGGCAAAAATTAGAGTTTATATGGGGTATATAATATATATACCACCGATCTCTATGATTTTTTCAGACAACAATATATGCTATATACGTAAGCATATGGTGAAATTTGAAGCGTCTAGCTGTTAAAAAGGGGCAGAAATTGCGCAAAGTTTCTTAACTGAACAATCGGTTGTATGAGATATATACTATATATACCATCGATCTCAATGATTTTTTCAGACAACAATATATGCTATACACGTAAGCATTTAGTGAAATTTGAACATATCTAAACGATTTTTAAGATAAATATAAAATAAAAAATAGGTAGGTAATCTGTGTGAGGATGCAAAGCTTCACGTTTTTTGTGGTCTGCATGTAAAAACTATGACTACGAATCACGCATTTCAAAACTATATGACGTAAACGTAACTATGTGATGAAATTTGATGAATTTTGAAGCTTCTAGCCGTAAAAAAGGGGCAAAAATGACAGTTTATATAAAGTATATAATATATATACCACCGATCTCTATGATTTTTTCAGACAACAATATATGCTATACATGTAAGCATTTGGTGAAAGTTGAAGCTTCTAGCTGTTAAAACGGGGCAGAAATTGCGCAAAGTTTCTTATCTAAACAATCGGTTGTATGGGATATATACTATATATACCACCGGTATCTATGATTTTCTCAGACAACAACATATGCTATACACGTAAGCATTTAGTGAAATTTGAACATATCTAAACGATTTTTAAGATAAATATAAAATAAAAAATAGGTAGGTAATCTGTGTGAGGATGCAAAGCTTCACGTTTTTTGTGGTCTGCATGTAAAAACTATGACTACGAATCACGCATTTCAAAAATATATGACGTAAACGTAACTATGTGATGAAATTTGATGAATTTTGAAGCTTCTAGCCGTAAAAAAGGGGCAAAAATGACAGTTTATATAAAGTATGTAATATATATACCACCGATCTCTATGATTTTTTCAGATAACAATATATGCTATACATGTAAGCATTTGGTGAAAGTTGAAGCTTCTAGCTGTTAAAACGGGGAAGAAATTGCGCAAAGTTTCTTATCTGAACAATCGGTTGTATGAGATATATACTATATATACCACCGGTATCTATGATTTTCTCAGACAACAATATATGCTATACACGTAAGCATTTAGTGAAATTAAAACATATCTAAACGATTTTTAAGATAAATATAAAATAAAAAATAGGTAGTTAATCTGTGTGAGGATGCAAAGCTTCACGTTTTTTGTGGTCTGCATGTAAAAACTATGACTACGAATCACGTACTTCAAAACTATATGACGTAAACGTAACTATTTGATGAAATTTGATGAATTTTGAAGCTTCTAGCAGTAAAAAAGGGGCAAAAATGACAGTTTGTATGAAGTGTATAATATATATACCACCGATCTCTATAATTTTTTCAGACAACAATATATGCTATATCCGTAAGCATTTTGTGAAATTTGAAGCTTCTAGCTGTTAAAACGGGGCAGAAATTGCGCAAAGTTTCTTATCTGAACAATCGGTTGTATGAGATATATACTATATATACCACCGATCTCTATGATTTTTTCAGACAACAATATATGCTATATACGTAAGCAATCGGTGAAATTTAAAGCTTATAGCTGTTAAAATGGGGTAGAAATTGCGAAAAGTTTCTTATCTGAACAATCGGTTGTATGAGATATATACTATATATACAACCGATCTCTATGATTTTTTCAGACAAACAATATATGCTATATACGTAAGTATTCGGTGAAATTTGAAGCTTCTAGCTGTTAGAATGGGGCTAAAATTTGCCAAAAATATATATATATATACTATATATATATACTATATATACCACCATATATATACTATATATACCACCGATCTTTATGATTTTTTCAGACAACAATATATGCTATATACCTAAGCATTCGTTGAAATTTGAAGCCTCCAGCTCTTAAAATGGGGCAGTAATTACGAAAAGTTCCTTATCTGAACAATCGGTTGTGGGGGATATATACTATATATACGACCGATCTCATCAATTTTTTCAGGCAACAATATGTGCAATATACGAAAGTATATGGTGAAGTTTGATGCTTCAATCTGTTAAATTGGGTAAGATATTACAAAAATCCTCTTTTTCTGAAAAATCGGTTGTATGGAGGATATATGCTATAGTGGTCCGATCCGGTCGGTTCCGACAAATGTCTAATCGGACACCCAAATACACCCGCTCACCAAATTTTATCAAGATATCTCAAAAATTGAGGGACTAGTTTGCATACAAACAGACAGACGGACAGACGGACAGACGGACATGGCTAAATCAACTCAGCTCTTCAACGTGATTATTTCGGTATACTTAATGGTGGGTCTATCTATTTTCCTTTAAGGACTTACAATTTTCGGTTTCGTGACGAAATTAATATACCATTTCATTTTCATGAAAGGTATAATGAGAGCCGCGGCAATATATTTCTACAAATACATACGTTTGAGCTGAATTAGTTTACATCATTCAAAGAAATTTCACCAACAATATTAATGAGAGAACCGCAAGCATTGGTGTGCAATACATTATTTGGGAGGAGCACATAAAACGAGAAGATCACGATAGCTTAGTTGAAAACTACATAAGTTTAGCGCTACTACTAAGTTTACAATTTTATTTTAATATTTTCCTTTTTAAATATACGCACTTGTGTTGTTTAACCGAAGTCATGGATAACCTTGATGTAACTACTAAGTTTAAACTTATTTCTAGCAATATGAAGAGTATACCTAATTACGATGGAGATAGGGATGCATTGCTTAATTTTTTGAAGAGAATTGATTCAATGGTTCCTATTTTGGAAAAATATCCGTGGGAGTATACAATGATGGCAATGGGTAGTATTAAGGACAGAATCACAGGCAGTGCCAGACGATTGCTCTTGATCAATGGTAATGCGAGTGATTGGGCAGTTATCAGACAAATTTTGGTAGACAATCATGGAGAAATATTATCAGTTGATAAGTTGATTGACAGGATACGAGCTTGTCGATGTAGTTCAACTATTGACCACTTTTACAATGAACTAAATACGTTGCTCTGCCGTTTGAACAATGCTTTATATTTTAGTACACAAAGGCTTCCAGAAGTAAATAGTGAAAGCAACGCCAGAATCGCTCTGAACTCGTTTAAGCATGGTTTGCCTGAACCAGTAAAAAGCATAATTATAAGTACGTGATCCAAAAATTTAAAAGAAGCATATAACATTATCAAAACAAATGACTATTTAAAATACAATAAAGTCTAAAATAGGTTTTTTAACAGTTCCAAACTAAAATTATGATGCACAACATAGTTAATTTTACAAATAGTCGTAATCAGGCACAAGAGAACACCAACCATCATGATAACCATAAAAGTAGGTACGGGCAAAAATACGCCACACACAGAATATTGAACCGAAAGATGAGACACCACGAACACCTCTTCTCAACTCACACTAACACATTTCATCACACTTCGAACTACGAAAGTTGTAATCAACCTGTAAATGAAGCAATGGATATAGGTGTAAATGAAAACGATGAAAATTTTCAATTGGCGCACCCGCCAAGCTACCCAATAGTAATAGACACTAAAAGTGAAAAACGCTTAGATTTATATAGATACCGGAGCTGAGTTTTTATTATTCTAAATCCACTTATTGCAATCCAAAATGGAGAGGAAATGTGTCCGTTGCTTAAGGCTTTTAATAATAATATAAAATAAGAAAGCGAAGGTTAAGTTCGGGTGTACGATTTTTCATTACATACTCAGTTGAGAGCTCACGGTGACATACATAAGGGAAAATAACCATGTAGGAAAATGAACCGAGGGAAACCCTGGCATGTGTTTGTATGACATGTGTATCAATGAAAAGCATAAGGAGTGTTTATCTGAGGGAGAGCGGGCCATAGTTCATAGGTGGAACGCCATTAGGGATATAGCCATAAAGGTGGATCAGGGTTGACTACTAGAATGCGTTGATACAATATGGGTATCAATGAAGGTGTACTGAGTATTTTAAAACGGAGTAATCCTTAGTTCATACGGTGCGGGAAGCCGTCGAGATATCGCCACAAAGGTGGAACACGGCGTGACCTAGAATTGTTTGCTACAATATGGGCATCAAACGAAGGGTGCTTAATGGCATTTAAAAAGGAGTGGGCCTTCATCAGTTCTATCAGTGGATCTGTCCGATTTCGATCAATATCGACCATAAAGGTGGACAGGGTTGACTCTAGAAATGTGTTTGTACGATGATGGGAATCAAATTAACAGGTATTAATAAGGGTTTTAAAGGGGACGCAGAGTGTTGGTGTTTATACGTGGTCGCCTTTTCGAGATCTCGCATAAAGGTGGACCAGTGGGTGACCTTAGAATTGTGTTGTACAATATGGGCATCAAACGAATATGGTGTTAATGAGTATTTTAAAAAGGAGTGGGCATCTAGTTCTATAGGTGGATGCCGTTTCGAAATATCGCCATAAAGTGACCAGGGTGGACTCTAGAATGTGTTTGTACGATATGGGAATCACATAAAGAGTATTAATAAGGGTTTTATTTTTAGGAGTCGAGAGAGTGGTGGTTGTGTGATACGTGTTCGCTTTTCGAGGTATCGCAATAAAGGTGGACCAGGGGTGACTTTAGAATCTGGTTGTACGATAGGTATCAAAGGAAAGGTGTTAATGAGTATTTTAAAAGGGAGTGGGCTTAGTTCTATAGGTGGACGCCGTTTCGAAATATCGCCATAAGAGGTGGACCAGGGGGGACTCTAGGATGTGTTTGTACGATAGGGGATCAAATAAATGGTATTAATAAGGTTTAAAAGGGAGGTGGTGGTTGTTGTATACGTGTTCGCCTTTCGAGGTATCGCCATAAGGTGGACCAGGGGTGACTTTAGAATTTGTTTGTTCGATATGGGTATCAAATGAAAGGTGTTAATGAGTATTTAAAAGGGAGTGGGCCTTAGTCTATAGGGTGGACGCTCGTTTCGAAATATCGCATAAAGTGGCCAGGGGTGACTCTACAATTTGTTTGTACAATATGTGTATCAAAAGAAAGTTGTTAATGAGTATTTTAAAAGGGAGTAATCCTTAGTTCCATAGGTGGACGCCGTTTTGAGATATCGCCATAAGGTGGGCCAGGGTGACTTAGAATTCGTCTTTGTGCAATATGGGTATCAAAAGAAAGGAGTTAATGAGTATTTTAAAAGGGAGTGGGCCTAGTTCTATAGGTGGACGGCTGTCTGGGTATCTCAATAAAGGTGGACCAGGGGTGACTCTAGACTTTGTTAGTACGATATGGGTATCAAATGAAAGGTGTTAATGAGTATTTTTAAAGGGAGTGGCCTTCGTTCTATAGGTGTGCGCCTTTTCGAGATATCGCCATAAAGGTGGACCACGGGGACTTTAGAATATGTTTGTACAATATGGGTATCAAAAGAAGGTGATAATGAGTATTTTAAAAGGGAGCTAACCTTAGTTCATAGGTGACGCCGTTTCGAGACTATCGCCATAAGGTGGGCCAGGGGTGACTCTAGATGCGTTGTGCAATACGGTATCAAACGAAAGGAGGTACTGAGTATTAAAAGGAGTGCGGCCCTAGTTCTATAGGTGGACGCCTTTTCGAGATACACGCCATAAGGTGGCCAGGGGTGACTCTAGAATTCTGTTGTGCAATATGGGTATCAACGAAAGGAGTTAATGAGTATTTTAAAAGGGAGTGGGCCTTAGTTCGTATAGTGAGACGCCTTTCGAGATATCGCCATAAAGGAGGACAGGGTGACTACAGATGAGTTTGTACGATATGGGTATCAATGTAAAGTGTGTCTAATGGTATTTTAATGAGCGTGGCCTTAGTCTATAGGTGGACGCCTTTTCGAGATATCGCCATAAAGGATGGACCAGGGTGACTCTAAAATGGTTGACTCTTCTTTTAAAATTTGTTGTACGATATGAGTATCAAACGAAAGCGTTT
>JARSSU010022461.1:0-50669 GCA_029619165.1 Eurosta solidaginis | reverse complement strand
TATCAAGTTATTTTGCTACTTGTTCGATGTGAATAAATTTTATAGTAGACACTTTTGATGCAAAGTCATGATTTGGCTGATCAAGTGTTTTTATGATCTTAATTTTTTAATGTCCTTACTTTTTTACCGGCAAGTGCAAGAAAGGCCCTGGAGAAGAACGGAGCATCGACCCATGTTAAATGTCAGTGAAGTGATCAGAGTGTGTTGTTGGATACTGTTTTCACTTAAGGAAAGTATTTAAATTATTGGATAAGTATTGTCAGGGTAAATAATGTAGAAGTTTGTAGTTTTTTTTTAGATGGAAAGCTTAATTTATTTTTTAGATTATCCTTACAGGAACTCTAAATAGTTTACCCCCCCAATGCACAAAAGAATCTAATTCAATTACTTTTCTTTTGATGGAAACTTTCCGTATAGCCAATTAAATATTTTTTTGGAAAATATGCAATTTCGCAAAACATTAATATGTAGTCGAGCACATAGTGTAAAGTTTGCAAGGAAAGTATTTTTTTTGGATGATCCTTAAGGAATTTTAAATGTTAAAATGCATCAAAAGAATGGCATTCAATTACTTTTCTTTTGATGGAAATTTCCTTATAAGCCATTTAAATATTGGCGAAATTCGGAAACATTATATATATTCAGAGCACATAATGTAAAGTTGGCAAGGAAAGTCTTTTTTGATGATCCTATAAGGAATTTTATTAAATGTTAACATGCAATACAAAAGAAAGGTAATCCAATTGCTTCATTGAGCCAATTAAATAATATTTTCGAAAATTTTTGCGAATTTCGATCAAATAATGTAAATTGTAAGGAACGTGACTTTTTCATTAAATTCCTTCATTTTTTTATAGTATTGCTACATAAATTAATGAAGTGTTACCAAAAAATTTTTTTATTATACTTTGAATAGGTAACAATTCAAAAAAGGAGTCTAAACTTGCAAATATGCCGAAAGTGAAGAACAAGGACGTTGGGATTTTTGTGGCATGACACCTTATGTTAACCTGCGGCGTTTAAATTTGTATTTTTAATTTTTAATTCAATAAAAACTTTTCTTTAAATTATTATAACTAATTTTTGAAAGTAAGAGTATATTTTAAATTCCTTGAAAAGTTTTAGTTTTTAAGCCAATGATAACCTAATTAAATTAATCTATATATAGTAAGACAAAATATTTATTTTTTAATTTTAAAATCAAAAATCAAAAATCAAACGTTAACCACTACCCAAAGAAAAATGCAATGTATTATACAGAGATGAATGAATTAAAAGGAATTTTTTTTTGATTAATATTTTTTTTATTGTAAATATCTACAATATGCATACATCGTATATTATTCATAGTCCCTTTTTTAAAATTTATTTGTTGTTTTTTTAATTGTAAAACCAGTATTGGTGGTTTCAATTCAATAAAGGCGAGGGCGCAATAGAAAAAATAATTATGAAAAAAGGGGGGGGGCAAGAGATAAGGGGTGGGAGTGGGGATAGTGAGAGGGGATGAGGGAGAGGAGGAAGTGAGTCGGAAGGTGACGTGTAGGAGAGATAAAGCAGGGAGGTGATCCTTGGATTAGTGTGGGTGGCCGGCCATCATTTGAGGGAAAATCTATGTGGGGGTTTTAGGAGTCACGTATCGGCATTTTTTGTCGGTATTTTCACAATTCGCGCCATATAATGTTATATTTTTGTATCATCGGCTGGCCGTGCTTCTGGAGCCGCTACTAAAAATTCTTCACGCTCTTTAAAAAAATGACACTTTTGAGAAGCAGTTCAGCTATTCGTTTTTGCTATGGCGGTTCTTAATGCTGCAGAACACAGACAGATGGAAGTATCACACGTACACAGAATAATCACCCAATCTTCACCATGGATAATATCGGCGCCTCGCCGAACAGAAATTAACCAACAACTCTTATTATCCAATTTGTGTGGATATCGTGCCAGGTATACGATTACCCGATTTTTTTAATCCTGCGGGCTTCATGGTTAGCACGGGATTATATATATGTGCAATCTTTCTTTCCCACCAAAGAGGATTGTATGTATTGGTATCTTATACTAACGGTACACTCCTTCTTCAGTGGACAAAGAACAACAAGCGTAATGCAGTGAGGAAAGAAAATCGACTTTCCGATGCTATCGGGGATACGATCGCAAAACGATTGACAGGGCAATGTCTCAAATTTAAAGTACATGCAGTGTGTGGTCTGCGGAAGTGCTACTAAAGTCGTTTTAAGAACAAAACAAGTGGACAAATCAAAGTCTTTGTGACAAAAAACACACCAATGTGAACTAAGTTTCGGTTTAACATGGTTATCTGTTATGGTGGGCTGAGGCACTTAGAGGCACAGCGGTGACCAATATGGAAAAAAACAAACTGTACGAGTGTAGTGGTCCTTGGATCCTACTTCCAACAGGTTTGATAGGTCAGTGGCAAAGTATCCAGTGGGGGCTCCCTCGCTGATCTCCTTCCCTACAATCTTGCCCTGCGTGCGGTGTTGGCACCTGGATTTATCCCTGAACATAAAATCAAATCTTTTAAATGTAAAATTTAGAACATTTTTAAATTAATGAAATTAAAAATAGTACCCTCACGACAACAATTTCATAACTGAATAATAAATATAAGTAAATACACGATCTGATACATGGTGAATGGTCAATAATAAACTCTCAAATAAATATGAAATAGGTAAACAAATAAAATTAAACATAGCTTTAAATGAAATTAACTAAATTGTAGTATTTAAGATTAATAATTAAAATATCAAATAAAATAATTAACATGCCTGTGTGAATAAGCAATAACGGATCCACTATTTGTTACGTAAAAGATCTCGCTGACAATACCATGGATAAATAACACCTTAACATATACAGATAAATGTAAGGTAAAAAATTAAAAATGCAAACTACAATAAAGTCAAAATTATCTTTAAATATGTTCATACTTGGAATAAATAAAAACAAAAACACAAATGTGCAAATAAATAGCGATAAAATATAGGGCGAACCCCATCGTCACTTAGAAACATCGAATAGAAAATGGTCATTTAATATTAATAACGTCCACATTTACCCTATATGTCCTCTCGTATATTATTGCGTGTTGTCAAGCAAATAGACCCACTAAGTCCACATCACTAAATTACCTCTTTTGTCCTTCTTTATGTACCTATATCATGTATTGCGCGACCACATAATGTTTTGTTAACATCGCTCTGCCATCGCCCTAGGCCATCATCATTAGTGCCACTACACGCACGTGCCCCTCGACACACACTAGAGCACTGTCAAAGATAAAAGAAACAACCCAGATAAGCGGGGGTCAAGTATCTCTCGGAAGGTTCGTGCTCGATGCCGAGGATGGGGAGTCACAGACTACTCCAGAAGCTCACACTCATGCCGGTGGGGCAATCCCACCGGCCCGAAGCAGGTAAATAAAGAATATGGACATCATCTGGCGCTCGGCTAGTCCCGGCACCCGTATCAAGCCAATTTATAAATAATTCTGTGACAGTCTTCGTGCCTGCAGACGGAGGCACAAACTCCACAATTAGAGGAGAGGAGGTCCACACAACCATGGCATAAATTGTATATTGTTGCAGTTTTTTTATATTGTCCATCCACAGTGTTAGACTTTGTACGTGTACTCTTACTATTGCATCAGGGTGAAAATGTTCATCAAAAATCACCAATAATCATTGCCAAAACGCAAAAAAAAATTATCACTAACACAATTATTTTATTTCCACAATAAAAATAAGTCTACTTGTAGTCCCAAAATGACGTACTCCAAAACAAAATGCGAGTGATAAATATTTCTAAATCACAAATAGCGCTTATTACTTCAGCATCTACAAATTATTTTTTATAGGTGTTATGGGATGAATATGGGGCAGTGAAGCTAAACCAAATAACCGAAGATTGATTAGTCGCTATCGAGACAGTGTAAGCGTTATGGTATTGGCCCTCACAGTTTAATCAATTACATTTTTCCTTATTCTCCCTGTGAAGGTGATGTTTCGCTCGACAGACCTGATTTGTATCACCGGTTTATGGCTTTTAATGTATGACTATATCAACGGTTCACCATTTTGACTTCGGCCCTTTAAACGTAGTTACCAAATATCATGCTGGGCTAAACCAATAAGTATCTGATTTGGAGTGCTCGAGTTGCTAATCTTTTGGAGTAGAATATCAAGAACATTTTTTTTAATTTATTCACATTTATTGCATAATCGACCAACATATTTAAAAAAAACATAGCTATACCGCTTCCAGTACCCACTATTTGTACGCTGCCCTCGCATTTACACACCATCATAATTCACGTGTCATCCACTTCTTTATCATGTATCTAAGGCATTTTCATGTCAAATATATTACAAAGTGCATTTCACTACATGTCGTCAGTGCAGATGCTCTTATATGATTGGCAATTCTTGGTCCTCAAAACAACTGATCCAAAATTTACCTCTTTATAAGCTTCCGGCGATTCTCACAATGCTGCGACGATTGTCCACATTTGATGTATTTTTATTGCTTTAGTTTGACATGGCTTCGGACAGGGGTTATATGCCCCGCGACTTATCATAGAATACATAAAAATTAATCAATAGACAACATTCACAAAATTCAAACATTTGCATTGAGAAACCGTAGCTTCGGACGTGAATATGCCGTCATCGGATGATGACTTTTTTTACTTGCAACTACAGCAGTTTTATTAAATAATAAAAAAATTAATAAAAATTTTATTAAATAATAATAAAAGCTTTACATTCCATAAAGCTGGTAAACATATAAATAAATTTTAATATGAATTGCTGTTCTTCCGCGCACTTGTTCATTTTGAATGTCGACACAAACTAAATACAACACTGCGTTTTGTCAATCACACCCTGCGACTGTCAAATAAGCTAGCGTCAAATGAAAAATCAAAAATTTTTGATTTTCATCAACGTGTAGCCGACAACAAATACGTGTGTCACGAAGCCACCCGACTGCACTAACACACACAAATTCAGTCAATCTGGTTGTAAATCGCGGAAGGCTCTTTGTGTTGTACAAACTTTGCGACAAATGCCCGGGTTTTCAGTGAGAGTTTAAACTACAGTTAAAGTGGAGTTTAACCCTGCTACTTTCGCCGCTTAAGCTGAGATGAGCAGCAATGTTTTTGTTATCGAACAAAGTCGCAAGGTTAAAACCCTAGTCAACTTTAACTGAAGTTTTAACTTGCACTGAAAAACTAGGCATAAAAATCAGCGTGATGGTTCCAAAATTAAAAAAAAGTCGTTCCCGCGGCAGCAATAAGAAGCTTAAATATGGCAGTGTACCGGCGCCCAAATTCCAGCTTTAGCTAACGCAAAGACCGAAATTGGTTGGACTACCAGGCAATGATCGAAAGCTGAGAAAACGAATGACGTTAGAAATCATAATAAACAGAACGCTCAGTTGAAAATTGTTTATTTGTGCATTAAACATGTTTTAAGGGATCCGACGATTAACAACGAGATTGCTGGATTTTTGTATGTGTGCGTGTCGGGTATTTGACGCTTACCACTCGACTATCAAATAAAAAGCCATCAATCAACATTTGCATTCAGAAACCATAGCGTTCGGAAGTGAATATATCGTCATCGGATGATGCATTTTTTACTTGCAACTACAGCAATTTTATTAAATAAAAAGAAAAGGAAAAAGAGTGATAAAAAGAAATTGTGGATGAAAAGCTTGTACGCAAATAATAATAATAATTTTCAATAAATTTTAATATGAATTGCTGTTCTTCCCGCGCATTTCATCATTTTGAATGTCAACACAAACTAAATACAACACTGCTGTTTTGTCAATCACACCCCGCGACTATCGATTAGAAGGCGTGAAATAAAAATCAAACATTTTTGATTTTCATCAACGTGTAGCCCACAACAAATACGTGTGTCACGAAGCCACCCGACTGCACTAACACACAGACAATTCAGTCAATCTCGTTGTTAATCGCCGGAGCCCTTTAAAGCAAAACATGGCAGCTCTACACCCACCCAAAATCAAGTGTTTTCTGTTAACAAATCTCACGTCCCAATGAAGTATGATCCAGATACGGATATAGATTTAACATGCAAATGCAACAATAGCCGTGTTTTTTAACACGCGTATATCCGTTTACGCTTAAACTTTATATTGACTGCTAAGAGATAAACTATAAATACACCTCTGAAATTGCTGCGCATAAATTTTGTCCTACTAAATTTCAATACGCATTATACTCAGATGTAACTGAAATATGTGTCTTTGTTTCACCCTGTACACTAATTCTATGTATTATATGTGTGTCCACAATTCATCGCAACTGATTCAGCTATATGTTATACCCTATGGCCATCAGAGCGTTGCGTCTCCGCTTTCGGTACACCCTGTTGCTGTAGCTAGTTGTTTTACCATAGCCGCTAGATGGGTCTCCTAAGCATTATCTAAGCGAAGATAGGCGTTTTTTAACACGCGCAACGAAACGTATACGCGCGTGTTAAAAAACACGGCTAATAAGAAGAATTGACATTTGCTTTGGCTAAGGGTGCTGGCACATCTTGTAAGTGTAATTATTTATCCCATTCGTTTCTAACATTTTTCACAATTAAAATCTGCAATATAACTAAATGAATAGGACACAAAATATGTTAGCAAGTATTTTTGTTGTATAGGGAGAACGTTTATAACACTACATCGCAAAATTTTGTATGTGAGTGGGCAAGGTGTAATAAACTTCAGTTGCCAAGACTGAAGTTCCTTCATATTTACAAACGCAACATTTTGGTTGATTGTGCCGATGTTATTGGAATGCATAAGCTCTTGTTAAACGCGTCTATATGAAAACTGTCATTGTGCCGCGGCCTTTAGTTTAACACCAACACGCTGATTTTGACAATCTGAACAAAGGTATGTTCTTGCTGTAGAGATGAGCCAACCGTATAGTTGAGCCATGGCCTGATAACAATTGTTATCATAAGATTTCTGCGAAAATTTACGAGCATATTTTTTACGAATAACTGTGATAATTTCCCGGACATGCTTATTTTCAACATCAGCAAACAAGCGCGTTATTTATTGCAAAATCCGCTGAACTCATTTCACTTTGCGCGTACTATGGGTATAATTGTAAAATCGTTGAAGTATTCCAAACATGGCGACCAGCTGAAGTAATGGAGATTGTTGAGGAACAACTGCAACAACCTAAGGAAAAGGAGGTACTGGTAAAAGTACTAGCGGCACCCATCAATCCAGCTGACATCAATACTATACAGGGTACCTTTTCAGTATATAAAAATAAAACATAGTATTCTATGATTGCTCGATTTTAGGAAAATACCCTGTTAAACCGAAATTTCCCGCTGTCGGAGGTAATGAATGTGTAGCTGAAGTAATTGCTGTTGGACAAAAGGTCTCTAAGCTAACTTCCGGCCAACATGTCATACCTTTCGCTACTGGATTGGGCACTTGGAGGACGCATGCCATTTTCGCCGAAGAGCAGCTAATGCCTGTTCCATCAACTATTGGTTTAGCCGAAGCAGCAACACTTACCGTTAATCCCTGCACCGCGTATCGTATGTTAAAAGATTTTGTAGATTTACAAGCTGGTGATTGTGTTATACAAAATGGAGCTAATAGTGCAGTAGGGCAAGCAGTACATCAGTTGTGTAGGGCTTGGGATGTAAAATCAGTAGGCATTGTACGGGATCGGCCAGATATTGAGGCGTTAAAGAAATATCTAAAATCGTTAGGTGCTACAGAAGTATTAACTGAAGAGGAAATTCGTACGAGCACATTATTCAAAGAGAAACATTTACCGCGTCCATGTGTGGCTTTAAATTGTGTTGGTGGTAAAAGTGCTACAGAGGTGACGCGGCATTTAGCTGACAAGGGTGTAATGGTTACTTATGGCGGCATGTCACGTGAACCGGTTATTGCCAGTACTGCTGCGCTCATTTTTAACGATATCTCGTTCAAAGGCTTCTGGATGACACGTTGGACAAAGGAGAATTTCGATTCACCTGAACGTGTGAAAATGTTAGCTGAACTGTGTGAAATGATTCAACAAAGAAAGTTCGTTGGGCCTGTACATGAGATGGTGCCGCTTCAAAAGTTTAAGGATGCTCTATCCGCTGCACTGGATTTCAAAGGATTCACTGGCAAGAAGTTTATATTGGATATGCAAAACTAATGAATACGTGAAGTATATTTGTTGTAAATTTTAGAGCGCATTTTTTTGTTATATAAGATTATAGGCTTTGCCAAATAAATTTATGTAATTTTACTTAGGGCTCTGTGCTATTGCCGAACAAAAGTAAAACATAACTTATCCTTATTGGTATCGTCATCACGAAAGTCCTATTTCCAGCAGCATACCTCTATTATTTTCTGCGCTGCTACTTTGCCACCATTTCAGTCGGTTATACATTTCAGTTATATTTAGAAGCTTTACTAGATTTTTTTTGCCAAGAAATTCCTAAAATTAAACGCCATGAAAGTGAATAAAAATAAATCGTATAGCAAATTTCAGAAATGAAATTGGATTTTTTTATTTGAAGATCATAGTATACAATTACTCACAAAACCTTTCTAATTAATAAAATGTTGAAAATTAAAGTTAAAATTTAATTGCCAATTTCGACCGGTTCACCCGATTGTGTATTGAAGAATACTCTCCGTTCGATACCATCCTCCGTTATAATGCCTACACGTATAACACCACCTGAGCTTCCATCATGATAAATAGCATGTTTTACCGCTTTCTTTACAAAAGCTACACAATCTTCTTTGCTCATTTGAGGACGATAAGCTTCGCGTACAAAACCATATATATAACTAGAACCAGATCCGCCAATAGTAACTGCTTCACGCTTCAACATGCCACCCAGAGGTATAGAGTACACTTGGCCACCTTTGTGTTTATCCCAACCCGCCACAATAATGCCTGCCAGCAAAGCTATCACGATAATTATAGCAGTAATTGCGGAATTCTGATGCAGCTTCCGACACTAGTGGTTCTTCACCAGTTTGATTTTCGTGATAATTCAATGAATATGCTACAATATCAGCAATGGCTTGAGTATCGGCAGCAGATCCACTGCGACAACAGTAGATTTTATCCGTTATGGGAGTCAGCTTGTCTGTAACACGATTGGCTACAAACAGCCCAGTGCTGGTGCGCGAATCTGCTCCAATTACAACGCCTTCATCAAATTCAACGGCCATAATGGTGGTGCCCGTGCTTACGGCATTATCGTGGATACCATAATCTTGTGAAAAATCCATATTGGTGATTTAATTTGTGTGAAATTTTTATTAAAAAGCGGCTGTTATAAACAAAATTGGGAATTTCCTCCGGTGACTGTGTGTATTTCGAAATGACAGCAGCTGCCAAATTGTAAAAGTCATGTTCGTGACATTTCAAATGTTGCCAGATGAGCCAGGGTGAAATAGATTATGTAATAACGTAGTAGCGCATTTTATGGCAAGAGATAAAACAACACGTGATGATTGATACGAGTCGAAAAACGACTATTGGTAACTCTTTCGGGTAAAAGTACAGAATAGGGATCGCCTGCCAATACGCGTCCAAAAATATCGAGAGGTGTCAAAAAAAGCGCGCATTGACCTCGATAACAGTAATCCGAAGGCGGAAAAGAAAACTTTATCTCTCTCCGGAGATATTTGCAGTTGAAGCTGACAATTTTCATGTGGTTGTTGTAATGTTCTTGTACACTGAAAACAATGTGTGTCCAAAGGATGTTTGAGCACAATTTAATTTTGATCCCACTCCCATTGGGAGTCCCTCCGAAACCGGGGGTGGGATCCATAGTATTTTTTAGCAGAACACCTTTCGGAATTGCGGTCTTCGCGCGCTATAAAAAATTAGCCTGGGTGGGTGCAACATCGGTATGGAGACCAAAACCATATCCGCCAAAACACTTATGTTCACATTTTTTTTCGTGGGACCACAAAATCATCAAAATTAACACAATCACATGAAAATTTCAATTTATTTTGCAAAATATCTTGACAGATCCAACATTTTTATTTTCCGAATTCGAATTATGTTGTCGAGTCAAACGGGTCTTTTGACCCTCCTCGATAGTTTTGGACGCGTACTATCAGTGTCAATGCTGTCGTATAGATACCGTAAATTTTTATAAGAGCGGCCGAAGTCGCCAACCAGAAGGGTGTTCTGCTAAAAAATACTATGGATCCCACACCCGTTTTCGGAGGGACCGGGGTCATTTCTCGGGTTTTCGTTAAAATCTTTTGAAAGTTTAAAATTTGTTTAAAATTTTTCTTTTCCGCCTTCAGATTATTATTGCCGAGGCAATACGCGTCTTTGACACCTCTCTCGACATGCGTATTAGCAATCGACCCCTGTTCTGAGACTATTACCCTCTCCCGTAATATGGATGTGTTTTATCTTTCCGTCCCTGTTCTAGAGTATTGTCATAGCTTCTACCAAAACGTAGTCGGATAGAAGGTGGATGATGAGATTTCAGGCTCGTCTGCAGGCCGGCAAACCCTCTTGTTATTGTTGTATTAACGATAAAGACGCTCCCCGAAGGCTTTGGGAAGTGCATCGATGTTAATGGTCCTTTGCCGGATATAGATCCGATAACAAAACACCATTAAGGTACTGGCCCGACCATCTCGGGAACGATTAATATGAAATTAAACCTTCTAGGCATACATTCAAGAAGTTATTGTTGTTGTTGTAACCAATACTCTAAGATTTTAGGAAGTAATATAGCTTAGAACCGAGGGTTATACCGGACTGCAGTTAGTACAAAGATATGCCCGCTTCCGTTCAAACATATTGAAGGGCATCGCTCGCACTGAAAAACCGGGCTTAAGCTTGATACGCAATCACCAGACGCAGCATTAATCCCCAAGCCACTCAGTAAATATGCATCCAGTGCGTCCAACCAAAGAATACGCGTATCATTTCAGCATTGCGACGTCTTGCGTTTCAGTTATAATAGCGAACACAGCTTGTAAAGAAAATAGGGGAAGTGTACGATGTGATTTGATCAAACGATGTCCCGAGATGTTAGGGCCAAGCATAATCTTCCAACGTGATGGGATCTGCCGACAAGGGGTTTTACAAAGCGGAACCCTGTCCCTATCTGATTAATTTCTTTTTTCAAAACTCCATTCTTCCCCAAAAGGAATCACCGTAGTTTCCTACGCAAACCGACTGCACAATAATGGCAACAGGCCCTTTTTGCTTCTTCTTCTTCTTGTAGCGATAATGCTATCCTTGAAGCTATTTGGATATTGTTACGAATATTAGCAAAACTAAGGAGTGCTGCTATCTCTAAGCCGATGCTAAGCAGTTGTGCAGCGTGATTCACATCAATAATTCAATCATTATGTCTACACATACATATATACATACACGCAGCGGAGATGAGATGCCCAAACACATGCAGACATCTTATTGAGATGCTCCTAAATGTAGGCAATTATAATTGTGGAAGTGTCGCTCACACATACAAGCGCATGGGGTGTGAGAGAAGCTATACAAATTATACAACTGTAGTTACACTGAGAAGTTTGAGAGCTGATGGACTAGTAGATTCTGGAAGCGCCTAGAAGATGCGAACAGAGAGTATAAAAGGCAGCAGATGTAGAGGCGCTGGAGTTCAGTTGATTTGAGTTGTCAAGCATTACGACTAAGACGATATCTAGCGAGCAATAGCAGTATTATTTTGAAAGTCAGTTTCATTTAAGCTATCAGTTTGGTTATTAAGCTATTCGTTGCACAGTTTGAGTGTTATTGTGAAGTATTTTAATAAAGGCCATTTTTCCATTATTCAATATGGAGTTAGTTATTCAACAGTTTAGTGATTCGAACTTAGCAGAGGATCGAAAATAAGAGGATTTGCAGCAAATTCGTTACAATTGGTGTCAGAAGTGGGATGAGCAAATCTCCAAGACCACTTAATCGTTAAACTAAGTCGAGTCAGCCGCAAGGGCGACAGCTGGCTCCCGCAATGAATGCCCCATAATCTCTATCTCGCAGATTGGAAGAAGATCGTGCAATCTTACTGTCGGAGGACATGTGGATGGAAAGGAACGTTTACTGACTATAGATATGGGTGCATCACATTCCATCATTCGATCAGATTTAGTCAACAAGAAGATAAGACCATTGCTTGGAGCAAGATTACGTACAGCCACGGGAGAGGACACCCCGGTAATTGGAGAAGTAGAATGTGAAGTAGCGATTGGGAACGTCGCGGTACTACACAATTTTATAGTGGCAGGTATTGTTGATGAAATCATAATTGGAGTGGTGGTGGAAGAGAGTCAGCAATACCAGCAAAATCAGAAGCAGTCATCTGGGCAAAGGTTGATGGAGATTGTGGGACAAACAAATGTGGGTTGTCGAAGCAGCAAATAAATCAGCACTGAACATTCTTGTAGGAAAATCCTGGCTATGACAAACAAGATGGACGTATTCCGGTAAGAGTACTCAATGAGTTCAAGTCACCATTCAACTTGACCAAGGAGCTATTTTGGGAAGATGCCAAGAGGCCGAAATAGTTATAACTGTGAACAGCACCAGGAACACGGTTCATCTAGTAATACCAAATGACATCACAGCATGGACGCAGGGGCTAGAGGAAGCCTATCAGAGTAAGGCAAAACAACTGCTCCTAAATTACGCGAACATATTTGACCAGGATGGTTCCAAACCAGGCCGCACCAATGTTGTGAAACATCAAATTGACACGGGAGATGCGAGGCCGATCCGTCAAGCTCCACGTAGCGTTCCACTAGCAAAGCGGGAAGTTGTGAGTCAAATCATACAAGAAATGAGCGACAGCGGCGTCATCGAACCATCAGCTAGTCCATGGAGCTCACCGGTAGTACTTGTAAAGAAGAAGGATGGAAAAATGAGGTTTTGCGTGGACTACCGGAAGTTGAATGACGTTACGAAAAAGGATAGCTACCCATTGCCAAGACTTGACGACACTCTGTACTCGCTATCTGTACGAAATGGTTTTCCACACTGGACTTGAAAAGCGGCTATTGGCAAGTTGAGGTGAAGGAGGAAGATAAAGAGAAAACAGCCTTCAGTGTCGGTGATGGTCTGTGGCAATTTACCTTGATGCCTTTTGGACTTTGTAATGCACCAGCTACTTTTGAGAACTCATGGACCAGGTACTGAAAGGACTACATTGGAAAACATGCTTGGTGTCACCTGGACGACATCATCGTATTGGGCAAGAATTTTGATGAACATCTTAAGAACTTGGAGGAAGTTTTCCAGAGAATAGCTGGCGCTGGTCTGAAGTTAAGTCCCAAAAGTGTGCGCTGTTTAAAAAGGAGGTCAATTATTTGGCTCACAAGGTAACGACAGAGGGCATCTGAACTGCGAACAAAAAATAGAGGCTGTAAAGGATTGGCCAAGACCACAGAACCTTACATGAATTGAGAAGTTTCCTTGGGCTGTGCACATATTACCGCCGATTCGTACCAAATTTTTCCAGCGTAGGCCATAGCCTCCATGAGCTTACAAGAAAAACAAAGCTTTTGAATGGAAGAAGGAGCAAGAAGTGGCTTTCCAAACATTGAAAGGAGCGTTTGTGCACTGCCCCAATGTTAGCATATCCGATTCCAGGAGCAACATTTATTCTAGATACAGATGCGAGTGGATATGCTATAGGAGGCGTTTATCACAACTGGTCGATGGGCAGGAGAAGGTAGTTGCATATTACAGCCGTTCGATGGAAAACCAGAAAGGAACTACTGTGTTACGCGGAGAGAGCTGTTGGCATTGGTAGAGTGCATTAAACATTTTCACAAATACCTCTACGGCCAGCGATTCCGTGTTAGGACACATCACGCAGCGTTGAAATGGCTTCTGCAGTTTCGTAATCCGGAAGGACAATTGGCACGGTGGATCGAGCGACTACAAAGCTATGACTTTTCCATTGAGCATCGAAAAGGTAGTACCCATGGAAATGCCGATGCAATGTCACGAAGACCATGTAGTTTGGAATGCAAGCACTGTTCAAAGGCCGCGGCTAGAGAAGACATTGTAGATGTCCGGCTAATGACTATAACGTCTACTGATGAATGGGACAAGGAACAACTAAGAAAGTGTCAGCTAGAAGATACAGATCTATCACATGTTATGCAAGGGCTCGAACGAAACGAAAGACCAAGCAGAGAGGAGATGTCAGCAGAGAGTCCCATTGCGAAGTCATATTAGGCACAGTGGAACAGTTTAGAATTAAATCCGGTTGCTTGCATCGAGTACGGGAGAGTGAGGGTGGTCAATGCAAGAAGAAACTGATAGTTGTTCCCAGAAAGAGGATTCCTGATGTGCTCAGCGAGCTGCACAATGGTCCAAGTGGAGGTAATCTTGGAATCACGAAGACACTCGAGAAAATTAAGCAGAGATTCTATTGGGTTGGTTGCCGTCAGTCGGTCACCGAGTGGATTGCCAACTGCGAGTATGCAACAGAGCGAAAGGGCCCAAAACATGAAGTCATGGCCAGATGAAGCAGTATATTTCAGGTGCACCATTTGAAAGGATCGCCATGGATGTCGCAGGTCCATTCCTACTAGCAACCGCGGAAACAATACGTTCTGGTGGTTATGGATTATTTCAGTAAATGGCCAGAGGTATACCCAATCCCAAACCAAGAAGCAGAAACAGTAGCAGAAGTGGTTAAAAACGAATGGGTTTCAGGTATGGTGTACCAATGGAGTTACATTCTGAGGAATTTTGAATCAGCTGTGTTCCAAGAAATGTGCAAGAAGTTGGGCATTCGAAAAACACGACAACTTCATTGCATCAGTCCGATGGTATGGTGGAGCGTTTCAATAGAACATTGGAGGAGCATTTAAGGAAAGTAGTAGACAAGTACCATAAGGACTGGGATGACCTTCGAAGTATGGGATAGATGCCGATGCGGAGAGGAATGTCAAGAAATCCACTGGTGTCTCGGAAGAAGAGCTGAGAGAGATACACGATCTGGTAAGGCAACGAGCAAAGATTATGAGTGACAAGATGAAAGCGAGATACGATAAAGCAATTAATTCAGAAGGTTTTCAGGAAGGAGATTTGGTGCTGTGATACAACCCACAACGCAAAAAAGGTTTGTCCCCGAATTGTAGTGTAATGGGAAGGCCCATACAAAGTTGTAAAACGGATCAACGATGTAGTGTACCGCATACAAACCATCGGTAAACCACGAACCAAAATGAAATGGTCCATTTGGAAAGGCTGGCAACGTTTAGATCGGGAGATTTGTCTAATCGGGACGATCAGACTTAGGTGGAGGGCAGTGTTACGAATATTAGCAAAACTAAGGAGTGCTGCTATCTCTAAGCCGATGCTAAGCAGTGACGTGATTCACATCAATAATTCAATCATTATGTCTACACATATGTACATACGCGCAGCGGAGATGAGATGCCCAAACACATGCAGACATCTTATTGAGATGCTCCTAAATGTAGGCAATTATAATTGTGGAAGTGTCGCTCACACATACAAGCGCATGGGGTGTGAGAGAAGCTATACAAATTATACAATTGTAGTTACACTGATGAGTTTGAGAGCTGATGGACTAGTAGATTCTGGAAGCGCCTAGAAGATGCGAACAGAGAGTATAAAAGGCAGCAGATGTAGAGGCGCTGGAGTTCAGTTTGATTTGAGTTGTCAAGCAGTTACGACTAAGACGATATCTAGCGAGCAATAGCAGTATTATTTTAAAAGTCAGTTTCACTTAAGCTATCAGTTTGGTTATTAAGCTATTCGTTGCACAGTTTAAGTGTTAATGTGAAGTATTTAATAAAGGCCATTTTCCATTATTCAATATTGGAGTTAATTATTCAACAGTTTAGTGATTAACTTAGCAGAGGATTGCAAATAAGAGGATTTGCAGCAAATTCGTTACAATATATTCTAGCCCGATCATCTTGGGAGCGATTTAATTGACCACGTTGAACCTTTTAGGTCATCCCGCCCCCTCCTCTAGTTCAATGAAGAACTTTGGGTCGTCAGAGCATCATTTGCAAATATGTGTATGATACATTCATATTTGTACCAGGATCTTGGGTAGGTGAGGTTGACAATTGGTTGGGAGAAGCAGTGAAGCTTTACAGCTGGGCATGCGCTTGGAAAACCTTGTAATTCCTCCTTTTATAGATGCGCGAAGTTCCAAAATTAACCGTAGTTTTTGTAAGTCGCTCACCCACCAACCACGACATAAGCCAAGTAGAAGGCACAACAATGGCCAGCCAATTCCTCAGTGCGACGTTCCATTATCGTCGCATACCGTTTGCGGGCAGCACCAAGGGAAAGAACAGAGAAACGTCGTTGCCGAGATATAAAGCAATTGGGCATCTGATCGTGTGTTTCGCGATGCCATATGGTCTCTCAACTTACGCGGCACATACTAGGGAAATACCAAAACTCCACACTCAGAACACGCTTCAGTCATAAGGAAGCATCGCGTAGCAGTTCGAGCATGGAGTTGTGGTATTTCTTCAGTATATGTCGCGAAACTTGAGAGCCCACATCCCGTAGCAGTTCTGAGTGTGGAGTTATGAGCGAGGCGAAAAAGTTCAGTGTTATAGAGCGAAATAACATTCTGAACAAGTAGTTCCAGTTGAATGTCACCGACCCTTCCAGATATATAATAGAGATTTGCAATATAGCTCCGAGGGGATTGAGACGGTGGCTTCAGTTATGCTGTGTCATTATTTTTCTAACATATTGCTGAGATCATAGTTTGTATACCGATTCTAACGACTGAGCCAGACGATTTTTTGTTCGCAGGCTTATCAAAGCCAAGCTACTGTTGAGGCCTATTCCGATTTTGAAAAAAAAACACACTAATCATTTAGCGAGCTGGGCATGACACGGCCGGTAGAAAGCCAGAACAACACTTTCAATCAAACCCGAAACCGGTTTGTCTCCAAACAAAATTGGACAGGGGATGACGGAAATTCGTTCCAATTTGTATGCATCAATCAACAAAACCAAATGAATCTTTATTTAGCCCTTGATTCAATTGCGGAGGTTGTGTTTTTCCCGCCAAAAACTTTAACTCCCAGTGCTAGGAATTGTGTAAAGTCATGAAACTTTAGCCTCATGCGGAGAAATACAACCGAATCGTAGTAAGTTGTCACTCTTGACGGAATTCCATCACAACACCGATGCGGATCAATAACTTTCACTGCCATGACTTTGGCTAGCTCTCATGTTTTTGTTTTTTTAATTATTTTCAATGGCTTACTTATAGAAGGCGCATGTTGGCAATAGTCCTACACCTTTCAATATGAACGAATAGATTGATGGTTTGGAGTAATGCAAAAATTATACCGGAATGGGAAAAATGGGTATGTCAGTATGATTAGATGTATGTATGTATGTGCCTTGCTATGTATGTTTATTGTTTACATAATATATAATTTGGCACTTGAGCCTTTATTCTTAAATATATAATACAAAACCAAATATTTTGTATACCATGAAACTATATTTTTCTAAAGGGGACCGAAGTTATGAAATTCTTCTTCAGCCTAAAATTCAGGCCTCGCGTGCCAGCTCAACAATTTGAGTAACAACAAGTAAAGGCGTCTAAGTTCAGGTGTAACCGAACATTATATACTCAGCGTGAACTTGAATTGCATATTTCATTTCAGATAAATTACTTTTCTACATAACACGTGGCACAGCCCGTTAAAAAAAATGTCTCCCCATTTCACTTACAATAAAACTTGATAAGTTAAATATCATTGATTCAAAAATATTTTTTGCTAAGTTATAGCTTATTATTTTCGTCTACGACCCTTTTAAAAATCTTTTATATAAAAGTGGGTGTGGTCTTTAACCGATCTCGTCCAGTTTTTCTAGAAATATTACTTGCTATAAGAAAAATTTGTGTACCCAGTTTTATTAAGATCCGTTAATTTTTCTTCGAGTTATGGCTCCCGAAACATAGAAAATTGCTTAGTCATAAAAGGGACCACGCCCATTTTTTAAAATTTGAAGTTGAAAGATATAGCTTATTTTATTCGTCCACGACCCTTTTAAAAATCTTTATATAAAAGTGGGCGTGGTCCTTAACCGATTTCGTTAATTTTTCTTTAAAGCATTCCTTATAGTAAAGGCAACCTCTCCGCCGAATTTTGTTACGATAGGTTTCACGATTTTTAATTTATGATTAATAATATTTGTAAAATTGATTTTATCACAAGTAGGGCGGTGCCACGCCATTTAAAATTTTTTTTTAATTTTTATCAAGAGTCTCAATATCAATCCACATGTAAAATTTCAGCATTCTAGGTGTATTATTTACTAAATAATCAGGTTTTTTGTGTTTTCCAAAATATTATATATATAAAAAGTGGGCGTGGTTACCATCCGATTTCGCTCATTTTCAATAGCAATCTATTCTGGGTCCAGATAAGCTCGTGTACCAAGTTTAGTGAAGATATTGCAATATTTACTCAAGTTATCGTGTTAACAGACAGACGGACGGACGGACATGGCTCAATCAAATTTTTTTCGATACTGATTATTTTGATATATGGAAGTCTATATCTATCTCGATTCCTTTATACCTGTACAACCAACCGTTATCCAATCAAAGGTAATATACTCTGTGTACAAAGCACGCTGAGTATAAAAATTAAAACGTATTACTGTTAATCCATAATATTGGTTAATATATAAGTATATATGTACATACCCAGTAGTAAAATCAACTAGTAGTAGTTTGAATCCCATTTAAAACTATTTTGGCTCTATCGAAGAAATAGTTTAGAGTGAGCTTATTCCAGAATATTTTTCGAATGAGTCCTATCCCAGAATTAGTTTGAAGAACGCTTTGAATTGCATTGATTTTAAAGAAATGCCGTATCTCAGAGCTCGGTTAAAGAAAGCCCTACCTATGCTCAAAATATATTGAATTGTGGTTAGATAGCGTGTTCTTGAAACACTTTCTAAGCAAGGGTGTTTTTTAACAGAATATCGAAATGGGGTGTTATTCAATACAATACAATACAATTCTTAGATAGATTTTGAAAAAGATTTTGAACTAGCCCGTTATATGGGGAGGGGTAGGATGACGATGGTGTAAGTAAAAGGAGTCATATGGAACAACGATGAGGGAACCTGCAGATCAAAGCGAAGCGACCGGTCCAAGTAAGGGTGAGCTTTTTTTGCCGTGTATGTAAGTGAGTTGAAATAGTTGTAACTAACATCCATCCTGATATCAAGGTGGCCAATTGTTAAGGACGGCGTCTTATACCCTGAGCGAGTTGAGACATTCCACCTTGATAGCGCAACATAGGTTGGATGCATGAACGTCACAATTATATTATTATTTAAACAAACTTTGACAAAGGGCTTCATTCAAAAGTTTGTTGAAATAGGGCATTTTCGAAACTGCAGGGTAGATAGGGCAATATTACTGAATCGATACATATTTATATGCAATTTACTTATTCGTCTTATTTGCTTTTTTATATTGGAAACCATGGAAGCAACATATGATTTCTGTGACTTCCCGACACAACCGAAAAAGTCACTTACAGCTGTTTACGAGACAACCAGCTTTAAAGTTTTTGAAGTGTTTGTCAAAACTTGCAAACTTTCTTAACGTTTTCTTTTAAAATATTATTGTTTTGGTTAAATTATTTGAAACAATTTACTTTAAATTTTCATGAATTTATGCCTTGAAAACGCTGAATTGTTCGGGTATGCCGGTCATGTCGATATTAGGAACTGAATGTTGGATTTTGCAGTGTAAACTGATATTTTCTCTAAAGATTAACATTTCCAGATATTGAATCGAAATTATTTTTTTCGATATATGGCAAACATATACTTACTTTCTTTAATGGGAGTGCACCTTCGAGAGTGCGTTCTGTAAGTGCGTTTTCGCTGCTTCTTCAGAGCGATAAGTATCGGGTTGCTTCGATTGCGTATATAAAACAAACTGTCCCTCCTAAATAAAAAATATTTTAAACAGTTCAAATATTACCAACTCAAATCTAGAGTAGAGATCTATTTTAACCGACGAAAATATAGACAAATGGTGATACTTAATAATTGCAAAACTGGTCCGCAACCATCTAATTCCGAACAGTATGAAAATAGGACTATGTTACGATCAGCTGTTGAGTAGACAACTATTATTCAATAACACAAAAAAAAACTGGAAATGAAAGTTCAAAAGCATTAGGTATGAGGGATAAACTAGGTGGACCCTGAAATTCTGACGGATGGACGAAATGTAGGTTCAATATTTACATATTTTCTTAAAGGATCAGCATTTGACTGGACCAAATATTATGAGTTTAGGAAGGACATTTGGTAGACTTCCGATAGAATCCAATCCCTTAAGAGACCAGTACTTACTTATTTTGGTAAGATATTGCCGATTGGAAAGAGGCATACAGATAGACAAAAAGGTGTAATTACCGAATTGCACAATTAGTTCACAATTTATCCTACGATTCTTATCAGTTCTTTTCCGCTAACAGGGAAAAGCTAGAATTGTCAGTTTAAACGACCGGCATTATGGCGAACTAGTGCTGAGTGTATAAGTAACTACTACTTATAAGAAATAAGCTAGCGTGACTCTGAACTTCTGCAGGTAGCTTATCGTACTACGAGTAAACCTGACTAACAATTTGTTCACTTGTTCACTTGGCGGTTTACTAGCAATACTGCTACAATAGCTAATTGTACTACAAGCTCAAGTGAGGTGATGGCGCTGCAACTCTTATATACATATATACGCGTGGCTACTTCCAATTTGCCTTCAACACTCGCTAGAGAGGCGATAAACAGCAGTCATACACGCACTAACCAAGAATGGAAGGTAGTGACAACTGCGAGCAATGGACATTGTACGGAGCACCCAAACATCTAGCAAACAAGCATGAATGCCGCTAGTATTTAGTTGTTTATGTTAGTGTGGGGGCGCTTGTACGAAATAAAATGTTTATTTTGATTCCTGTGTAGTATGCCTTCATTCTGATTGAATCAGTCTTCAGTTGGATCGCTAGAGTGATAGATGTGATTGCGGTTTATATCGTTATATGAATTGTGAACTAAGACTATATACTTAGACTATAAATAACTTTCTAATATAAACTAACGGAAATTGTGCGATATTTTGTTATCGTTAAAATTCGTTGTTTTGAATTGTTTAGCCGGTACTACACTCTTGCTACCCAAGTGTGTTGGAAGATCTTATTTAAATAACCAACTTGACATCTCAACGACAAAACAACTATGGCGTCCTTGAGCCGTCAATGCAATCCGCGTGCTAACGTTTTCCTAATGGTCAATTTGGGCTGTGAAATGCTATATGTGATTGATCAACGTTTGAAGGCGCAACAAATTTCTGAAGAAAAGTCAATTCAAGGTAAAACAAAAACAAATGTGCAAATGTGTGTGTGAGAAGGGGTTTTATGGGTAGCTTGTGAAGTATTTTCATATGAAGTCACTTGCTTTGACGACTTCATATTTGAGGATGAAGTAAAGTGAGCAATTTAAAATTGGCGTTTTTTGTGCGTCAAATAGATTATGGGAAATTAATGTGGGTGGGTGCGATATGCACGCACACACATGTAAATTCGTGCTGAAATTGTATTAACGGTCGATTATAAGAAATTAACAACTCATCAGAAACTGTTGTTACTAGAAAAGATAATTTTATAAAATGTGGTGCTATTCAGAAAACTCGGTGGAATTAAAATACATAAAAAATTATAGCAAAAACTGTGTGGGATTAAATAAAACACAATAACACATATAATAAAATCAAAAAACACCCCAGGGAGGCAATTCTTGTTCTGTGAAACGGTGATATGAAAAAAAAACAAATTCAAGCAAAAATTTATTCAAATGTATGGAAATTGTTTTCATTTCACCCTTTCACAGAGTCAGAATTCCCCCTCAGGTAACTACCAAAAAGGAGAAAATATTTAGAAAAAAGGAGATTAAGAAAAATAAACTAAAAGTGAACAAAGAAAATTGTAAAACAAAATTAAATAAAATAGAAGTAAAAAAAAACAATATAATATAAAACAAAATTATGTGCAATAACATAAAACATAGTAAAATAAAACAGATAAAAACAACATGAAGTAAAATAATATGGGCAAAAAATTAAAATAATATTAAATGAACAAAATAAATATAGTAAAATGATATACGATAAAAAAAATAAAGGAAAATAAAACGGAAGATAAATAAAAAAGTATAAAAGAAAAATAACACATGCGACCTGGAATCATGAAACGACCCTATTGCGCGAAAAGAAGTTTTCGAGAAAAACGCGTTTAAAGTTTTTGTTTAGCTTGACTCTGTGTAGCGGACGGCCGTTGTGAACGAATTTTTTTATTTATTTATTTATTTATACATATATAGTAAAGAATGGCTGTATCGTTAAGACATAGTCTTTTATAGTACATCAACTTATAGGTAAATACAAGAATTACAAAAAATAATAACTTAAAAATATTTATATATAACTAATTGCGTATGTTTATATTAGAATGTATGAGAATTAAACACGGTATTTGTTGGAGAAAATAAGATTTTACGTCAAAGAAGTAAGGACTTAGAATAGCACACTGAGATAGAAATAGAAATATGATGGAGCTAAACCGCAGTTACATTTACCCATTAGTTCCAAAGTAATTCTGTATAACGATCTTATAGTTACCTCGATTTATGATTGCCTTAATAGATTCAGGAATGGAGTTCCATAGTCTCACAGCATGAACAAAGAACAACCGCGAAGAAGATAAGTAGGAGTATTTAGGGAGAATTAAATTATGATGCCTATTTGATCTTGTGAATTTTAGCTTCTCGTAAAGATAGCTAGGAGTTTTGAATTCAATAAGCTTATACAGGAATATACAGTTCCTAGCTGCAAGATAAGCTAAGATGCTGCATCCCAGAAGTTTATTCTTCCACAAGGAGATGTGGTCATATCGCTTTAAGCCGTAGACGTAGCGGGTAACATTATTGAACAGAACTAGAATTTTATGAGACGAGACAGAGTCCAGCTTACTATATACAAGATCGGAATATGTAATATGAGGTAGAATTAATTGCACAGCTAATTTTTTTCTTGTGTCTAACGGTGTAAACGAGGCTGACATTCTTAGCCTGCGCAAAACAGTGTACACTTTGCTTACAACTTTGCTTATATGGTTCGAACAGCTCAGCGAAGAATTCATAATAAAACACAAATTGTTTATCTTGTCAGTAAACATGAGACAATTATTACCAACAAAAAGCTTGGGAATATCTTCAACATGGACAGTACTATTACTGATGGGTAACACATACGACTTGGACGCGTTTAGACGGACACACAATTTTATTTTAAAACACAAATCCTCGACAAGACCAATTCGACTGGACAAATACAACTGAATGTCATCAGCATAGGCATGCACACTGACATACTGGCACACAGAGAACACATCATTAACAAAAATACTAAACAAGAGCGGACCAAGTATAGACCCCTGTGGAACTCCGGATCCAACACTACTTGACAACGAAGACCCAGCTCTACCCTTTACCTTTTGAGATCTTCCTCTAAGATAGCTGGCCATAAGTTTACAGCACTATTAGAAAATGCAAAGTAGTATTTCAGCTTTTACAAAGTAGATCATGGCTTACCAAGTCAAATGCCTTGGAAAAATCGAAAAGGCAAAGAAGAGTCAGATCTCCATCATCAAATTTTATACAAATGTCGTCCATTATTTTCATCGTAGCTGTAGCACAGCTATGCTGAGATCTAAACCCTGACTGTAAAGGAGACAAAAGATTATGTTTTTGTAAAAACGACAATATTTGAGAGACCATTAAAGACTCACCCACTTTAGAAAAGGTCGGCAAAATACTTATCGGCCTGTAATCAGAAGGGTTAGTAGGAGTATTCTTCTTCGCAACAGGTATTATGATAGCCATTTTCCATGCAGAAGGAAAAGATGGGACAGTGAAGATATGATTAATTACATGTGTTAGCATTCCCAGGATGAAAGGCAATACCAGCTTAACGAATTTTAAGGAAATTCCGTTCTCTCCAACTGCATTGGACTTAATGGCCATGACTGAACTAACAACTTCTGTCTCAGTGACAGCAACGAAATTGAATTCCTCACTCAGCACATGCTGCACTGTGAAGTCTTGGGCCGGAGGACTTTCACTTTGTAATTAAAAATTAAGTAAGTTCCCGATAAGCTACAAGCTTGAAACTTGGAATATAGTTCAGAACCCAATGACAATGCAATAATAAGAAAAAAATCTCAATAGGTGGCGCATGGATCGAAATATTTAAAAAAATATTATTTGTGGTCCAATTTCACTTTAAATGCGATTTGTGAAAAACTAAGAAAGGTAGAAAACTGCGGTTTGTTCCATTGGAAAGAGCGTTAAATTTCCTATATGAGAATCACTTAAAAATTGAACAACGGTATTTTCGCACAATAGGGTCGTTTCATGATTCCAGGTCACATATAGTAAATTAAAATAAGGAACAATAAATTTGAATATTAGATAAAAAAATAATTACAAAAAAAGATTAAATTGCGAATAAAACAAAAATAATAATTATATGAAACAATATAAAATAATAAAATATGAATTCAAAATAAATGTAAAAAAAATAATAAAAATAAAGAAAATAAAATTAAAAGTGAAAAAAAATAAAGCAAAATGATAATGAAATGACATGAAAAAAAAATATAATGAAAAAAATAAATTAGATGAATTTAAATAAAAAAAAATAAATATTAGTCGATATCCTCTGAAGAGATTTTAGGCCGAGCTTCTCTTACAATTTGCGTCATGCTCCTTTTAATTTTTCCTTGAAATTGGCCGGACGGGACTCCGAACGGCATCTGCAAGATAGATGAGTTTTCATTGAGAGCTTTTCATGGCAAAAATACACTTGGAGTGCTTGCCAAACACTGCCGAGGGGCGACTTCGTTTAGAAAAAATTTCTTCTAATTGAAAAAACTTGTTTCTAAGAGTTTGTTGTTGCTTTCCCGGGACGTGAGCCCAGGATCATCGGTGTGTTAGGCGGAGCACGATACCATCACACCATCACGGCCACCGTAAAAATAAAATAAATTCAAATAACATTGAATGTGCAAACAAACAAATATGTATTATACTGAGATAAAATACAAAAACAATAAGTAAATGAAAAAGGGTAAAATAATATAATATAAATCAAAAATTAATCAACATAAATAACAACACATAAAATAAAATAAAACAAAATAATCAAAATAAAATTAAATAGAATAAAAAGCTTTAAACAGAATAGAATAAAAATAGAACAAAATTAAATTAAACTAAAAAGTAGAATAAAATGCAATAAAATAAAACAAAATAAAGTCAACTGAAATAGAGAAAAATAAAAATGAAATGATATGAAAGAAGAAATAAAATAAATAAAGTAAATTCAAATAAAATTTAATAAATTCAGATAACAATCCAGAAAATATAATAAAACATAGGTTAAACTAGGATAGGATAGGTTAGGTGGTAGCTGCCCTGATAAGGATAGCTCACTTGGACAACACGAAGGTCCGTTGTGATACCACATACACCAAAAATAACGGTGACCTAGATCCAGCTACTTAGAGAATCGTTGGGTAGCAACGATAAAGCTCCGAATGATACCGATCTCAACTTTGGATATATCCTCGGGAGATCCAAGTGAGTCGCGACCGAAGTACTTTCGCCTAATTCTGGCAAAAGCTGGACAATCAAGCATAAAGTGATTTGGTGATTCCACCTCATCATCCTCCATACAGCTGCAGCAGGATGGAGTTTCCAGTATATTGAGACGTACCGCATGGATACCCATGGGACAGTGCCCTGTCAAAACCCCAATGACCATTGATAGGTGAGCCTTAGTGAACCCAATTATTTCAGCAGACCTCCTGCCATCCACTTTCGGCCAGAAAGATCTTGCTACCCTGCAAGACGTGGTATCCGCCCAACGTTTGCTGAGCTGATTCGAGGCCCAGCTATGGAGGAGCAATCCACAGGTGGCCAGCGGGATCCCGAAGTCCCTACAGCCATCTTCATCCGGTTCAGTTGTACCGATGCGGGCTAAGAGATCCGCTTGACAGTTACCCGGGATATCACTATGGCCTGGGACCCAGATAATCTTAATTGTAAAATAATTCGATGCAATCGCAAGCGAGGTCAGGCACTCCCAGACCACCCTCGATCGCACTGTAGTTGAGCTCAAGGCCTTGATAGCCGATTGGCTATCAGAGTAGATGTTAAATTCCCTAACCGTGGTAGCACTGGATAGCATTCCATCCACCGCATCCTTAATCGCAGCAATTTCCGCTTGGAATACACTACAGTGATCAGCCAACTTAAACTTGCGGCTTAAATTTAACTCTTGACAAAAGACCCCCCCACCAACCTTTCCATCCAGCTTTGACCCATCCGTGAACAAGTTAACCGGTCCCATGCCCCAGATAATTCCTCTTCCCCAATCCTCTCTCCCTGGAATAACTGGGGTGAAGGTTGTATAGGGAGCTGTTATCGGCATACAGTAGTCCGTTCTGTCCGGGATGAAGTCGAAACTGGTAAGAAGGCTAGAGTGTCCGCGGTCAGAAAGTCTATATCCCATATCACGAAGCCTGACCAACGACCTTGCCGCGGCCGCCTTTCCCGCAATATCTACTGGGTATATGTTCAGCATGACGTTCAGTGCCAAGGTAGGCGTTGTTCTGAGAGCGCCACTGATACCGATCAGCGCCGTCCGTTGCACTGACACTAAAATTTTGGAGGTGCTCGCCGTGTCCAGTGCTTTCCACCAGACCAGCACCCCATATAGCAGAATCGGTTTGACCACCATCTCATAAAGCCAGTGTACTATTCTTGGCGAGAGTCCCCATCTCTTTCCGATAGCTCCTCTGCAGCAGTACAAGGCAATGGCGGCCTTCCGGGCCGGATCTTCCACATTGGGTCTCCAGGACAGTTTCTTGTCCAAAACAATCCCCAAATATTTAACCCTATCAGAAAGTACCAACGGTACCCCTCCAATCGAGGGAGTTCTGAAATCGGGCACCTTATATCTTCTTGTGAAAAGGACCAATTCCGTTTTTTCCCGGGTTGACCGCCAACCCACATGATTCAGCCCACCTAGCCACAGTATCCAGGTAGCCCTGAAGAATATCGCGCAGGGCGCCCAGAAATTTGCCTCTGACTAGGATAGCGAGGTCATCTGCATAGGCAACCACCCGACAACCATTGGCTTCCAGCTCCACAAGAAGCTCGTTGACTACCACAACCCAGAGGAGAGGAGATAGGACACCCCCCTGTGGCGTGCCCCTGCACACCTTCCTCTTAATTATGGCCCCTCCCCACTCCGCTGCGACAATTCTGCCGCATAGAAGTTTGCTAATAAATTCAACCAGAGCCGCCTCGACTCCTAAACCCACCAGAGCTCTTTCGATTGACCCCGGTAAGACATTGTTAAAAGCTCCCTCGATATCTAGAAAGGCACCCAGAGCATACTCTTTGTGTTCTAGGGACCCCTCTATTTGCTTTACAATCGAATGGAGAGCCGTTTCCGTCGATCTGCCCTTGCAGTACGCATGTTGTGAAGCCGACAGTAACCCCCGAGGTATCCTTTCCCGTAGGTACAGGTCAATCAACCGCTCAAACGTCTTAAGAAGAAACGACGAGAGACTGATTGGCCTGAAATCCTTAGGTGATACATGAGAGCTTCTGCCGGCCTTCGGAATGAAAATAACCCTAACCGTGTGCCAAGACTTCGGGATATAGTTAAGCCTGAGGCAGTTAGTATATATGATGGCCAACCAGCGGCAGGAAATCCCCAAAGACCTTTGAAGCTGCGCAGGAATGATTCCATCCGGGCCCGGAGACTTATAGGGCTTGAACGACCCTATAGCCCAGGTTATCTGAAACTAAGATAAATCAAAATAAAAAAATTAGGAAAAAAAATTAAATAAAGTAAGATAAATAAAAAACAAAATGATGAAGCACATTAAAATAAAAAAAAATAAAATAAACGAAATAAAAATAGGAAAAAATAAAAACACATAAAATAAAACAAGCTAAAAAAATCAAATTAGTTAAATTTAAAAATATAACAAAATTGCATGTACGACAATTAACGTACTGTGGTCTTTTCTTTAAGTCGAAATTTATAGAATAAATAATTTTTGCTATTTAAACAAAATTGTTATAAAAACACCAAAACACCAAATTGAAAAGCAAAAAAACCTATAAATCACAGTACAAAAATTTCCCGACGAATAGCAGCGGCTTCAGTTATAATATACTTATTAGAGCTTAGAATTTCTTCTCGAACACGAGCGAGATTTTCGAAACCCGAGAAATGGAGAACTCAACTTCTCGCGAGATTTTCGTGTCTCGAAGTACTCGTAAATCTCGCGAGCTTCTCGACATAAACTTAATTGCTGTATAGGCAGTATTTATACACTTGGTTTTTTGTACTTGTGACTTTTTGGTTGATTATATTGCTTCAATGACATTTAACTCAAAACATATTTTTATTATACATATAATTTTGTTCATAATATTTTATTTTTTAACGAGACATCAAGAACACGGCTTCTCGAGAGATTCTCGAATCTCGAAATACTCGTAATACTCGCGAGCTTTTCGACTTTCAATTCAGTCGCTACATTGGCAGTATTCTGTACATTTCGATGTTTTTTAGTTGTGGTTTTGTGCAAATTTTCGCTTGTGCTCCAGAAGAAATCGTAAGCTCTATATATAAAACAGCCAATGAATCGATTAAATTGAATGTCGAGAAGCTCGCGAGTATTTCGAGATTCAAAAATCTCGCGGGAATTGAATTCGAAATTCGAGAATCTCGCGAGAATCGTACGCTCAAATATCTATCACTAATTGATGTATATCGGAACGATTTTCTGTTATCCCTTTGTAAAATTTGGTTTGGAGGCAATGCGGTATCGGCGGTGTGCCATCCTCAGTGACATCAATTATCTACCCTTTCGGAAAATCAACAAAATAAAATGAAAGAAACTAAACTTAAACTGAACTATACTAAGACTGAGCTTAATTCATGTTAAACAGTTAAATGTCACCAATAAATCACAATTAAAGGAGTGTATGTCGCGTTTGAAGGGAATGGCTTAACTGGTTTCACTTATGGCCGCTTGTTTTTGAATTTGGCCCCACTGTGGAGGGTGTCGCTTTCGTATAGTTCCTAGGAGATAATAGATAGTAGCACGCTCTTGAAAAGTTAGTAAAAATAATAGTATTTATTTCTTAAAGCCTACCTTACTATAAAACGAGTTTATCACCAAATCCCACTTAACAATTATCGTAATCTATAAAAAGTTTAAAAAAATTTGAGCAAGAGTTCCCCGTTAAACTTGTATAAGGCACATACATAGGCATTTAATTAATTTAATTTATTTATTTTTTTATAGAGGGTTTTCATTTCAATTGCTAAATGCAGTACATTAATTTACTGTATGGAAAAATCAAATGTCGTGGTTTATTAGAAACAATTTACTCAACTTCAAGAAAATTATAAAAGAGGTTTGATTAAAACCTTGACTTCACTGATGATATATGAAATTAACTTTTTTTTAGAATTTCTTTAATCTAAACATTTTTACATTTTCACTTCAAATTACAAAATAAAATAACTTGAATAAATAAAATGGGTAAATTTATTGTTTTCGTAAATGTATTGTAATGTAATGAGTACTTTTACTGCTATTCATAGTTTTCACGTTTACTAGGATACAAATTTTAACAAAACTGTAAAAAATAATTACCTTGTCACATCCCATTATTTCTTTTTCCCTTTGTAAAAAATTTAAATTACGCGAATTAATCCTTAATTTAAATTAATTCGAGTCAATTCCAGGATGAACTCATTTTAAAATTTATTTGCTGATTGCGAAATTTATTGCTTAGTGCTTGGCTGGATCTTCTTACAGAAATGTACAACTTTCCCCGAAATTTTTTTTTGTTAAGTCGTTTATTGTAGTCGCAGAAATTATGAAATTTTATTGCACCTTATATAAGTATGTATATACCAGGGATGTTGTGAAGATTTTTGGAATGGGAATATTTTTTATACACTAAAAAAATTTAAAAAACTTGGCATTAATATACTTAAAAAAGAGACGTAGGGAAACCGATCTATAAAATCGAAGAAAAAGGCGAATGTCAGCCATTCCTTTCCATAGTACTTTTTCTCAAATTACCCACTAAACATCCACATATACAAACGTATTCCCGAATTCAAGGTTTCACCAGTGGATATCTAAAAATCCATGTTTGCAGCGTCCCTAATTGTATAAACATCTTTAATGTATTTGTCATACTCATCTTTGCGATCTTTAATTAATAATTGCTTGCCGACACTAGTTAACAAAAGAAGAGAAGCATTAATGTTGAATAGGAGTGAATATAAATAATATAGCTATTGGTAATGGGTGGCGGTCGCCGTGATGTGGTGGTAGATTGCTCTGCCTATCACGCTGACAGTTCTGTGTTCAAGTACCCGGCAAAGCAACATCAAAACTTATGGAAACAAGTTTTTTCAAATAGAAGATAATTTCCCTAGGCGCGGTCGCCCCTCATCAGTGTTTGGCAAGCACTCCGAGTGTATTTCTTCCATGAAAAGCTTCTCAGTGACAACTCATCTGCTTTGCAGATGCCGTTCGAAGTCGTAGGAAAAATTAAATCGAGTACGATGGAAATTGGAAGAGAAGCTCGGCATAAAATCTCTTCGGAGGTTATCGCGCTCTACATTTATTTTTTTTATTTATATTTTAAGAAAAAACCGTCTATGAATTGTGTAACTGAAACTATGCAACGCAATCTCAAAGGCATTTTCGAAAAAACCGAAGTTTTTGTAGATTTGACTCGAATGCTGAACTGCTCTACAAAGAAAATTGTTTTGTTCATTGAAGTTTAAAACTTCCAAATCCTCCAAACCATTTCTTTTAATACATTTCTTTTAATACAAGGAGAGTACACGGTAATCTTGACTATTTGTTAAATTTCAAAACTCCCATTATTTTAGACCGCCATTTTGATATGGGATTTTCTTACAACAAGTGCCAAAAAAACTAGGGTTTGAAAACTATTTTTTCATCTCTACTTAAGATTTTTAAGAATTAATGAGCTGATCACCGGTAAATAATAGTTGATATTAAATTATTACTTTGGTTTTATTGGGAAAAAACTGAAAAGAAGGAAACATTTACTGGCATATTGCGATGGTAACATTTCGAAAACCGCCGCGTCATCATCACCAGGCAATTTCGTAATGTTTTTATTTATGTTAACAGGTTTCACGGGGGATTGAACCACGGCCAAATTGCTGAAATCAAAATCGCCTAACAATTTTTTCATCTCTTCAAAATAATTTTTTATTAAAAAATTGCTGAGTTACAAAAAATCAGCTGATTAGTGTTATCGTTTGTCGACTTATAACTAAGCGTAATACATATATCGGCAATATAGAAGAATTCCCTCATTTGTCGAGGCACTGTCTTCATTATGAGAATAATATGCATGTACTTAAGTAGTTCAATAAAAATTCAATTTAATAGGCATCTATCTACTACATACTTAGAACAAATGAATTGCACTTTTATTTTTATGTATCGATTGATTGATTTTTTATCGCAAGAATTATAGTTTAATAAGTATGTATGTGTGAGCAATTAACGGAAATTACAATAATTGTATGAATTTTGCTCCAAGGTATAAACACATATTTGCATGATCATTAGGGTGACCCTATTTTAGTAAACACTTTTATTTTCCAAACTAATCCAACTATATTATGTAATATCTACTTTATTTATAATTCGTTTTAAGTTTTAGATAGTAACTGCTGAGCTTCGTTAACGTTAACTGGCACCTTATTTGACAGAAATCATTGAGTGATCTGTCAAATACAATGATGATGCAAGCGGTTATATATACTAAAAATTAAGGGCGTATTTAAAAAAAAACAGTTTGGAAAATGGCAGACACTCTAGTATACCTAGCATACATATATAATATGCGCGTAAAAGAAAATATGCGTTCAATTTAATAAAACCCAAAAGTTTGAAGTAACTGATTACTTTGTACGCACAGCTGCTCAATAAAGGGGTACGATAAGCGTAAGAGAAAAACATTTCGAAAATTAGCATAATAAATCAATTTATCATTTTCTTCAACTTACTAACCCTTTATAGAGAAAAACCTAAAAAAAAATATTTAAGGATGGGCCGCTGAGCCCTTCATGTCAATTTCGTTGCTACAGGGAGTGGCTTCAGCTCCTGCGGTCAATTTTCTTTTGTATGTATGTTCGTTTTATGTTTTAATTCACATTAATAATGTTTGGACTACAGAATCGAAAATAATAACGACAAATAATATATACAAACTAATTTCAAATTTTTGTTCATACATATTATTTTGATGGGTCAATGGAAATAGGATAGAAGAAAGCTTATGGAAGGAGTATGATATGTACATTTTTTAATTACAGTATTTAAAAAAACAAGTAAGGAAGCTAAGTTCGGGTGTAACCGAACATTACATACTCAGCTGAGAACTTTGGAGACAAAATAGGGAAAATCACCATTTAGAAAAATGAACCTAGGGTAACCCTGGAATGTGTTTGTATGACATGTGCATCAAATGAAAGGTGTTAATGATTATTTAAAACGTAGTGGGCCTTAGTTCTATAGGTGGGCGCCTTTTCGAGATATCGCAATAAGGGTGGACCAGGGGTGACTCTAAAATGTGTTTTGTACGATATGGGTATCAATTTAAAGTATTAATGAGCGTTTTAAAAGGGAGTAGCCCTTAGTTGTATATGTGAAGGCGTTTTCGAGATATCGACCAAAATGTGGACCAGGGTGACCCAGAACATCTTCTGTCGGGTACCGCTAATTTATTTATATATGTCATACCACGAACAGTATTCCTGCCAAGATTCCAAGGGCTTTTGATTTCGCCCTGCAGAACTTTTTCATTTTCTTCTACTTAATATGGTAGGTGTCACACCCATTTTACAAAGTTTTTTCTAAAGTTATATTTTGCGTCAATAAACCAATCCAATTACCATGTTTCATTTCTTTTTTCATATTTGGTACAGAATTATGGCATTTTTTAATTTTCGTAATTTTCGATATCGGAAAAGTGGGCGTGGTCATAGTCGAATTTCGGCCATATTTTATACCAAGATAAAGTGACTTCAGATAAGTACGTGAACTAAGTTTAGTTAAGATATATCGTTTGTTGCGCAAGTTATCGTGTTAACGGCCGAGCGGAAGGACAGACGGTCGACTGTGTATAAAAACTGCGCGTGGCTTCAACCGATTTCGCCCATTTTCACAGAAAACAGTTATCGTTATAGAATCTATGTCCCTACCAAATTTCACAAGGATTGGTAAATTTTTGTTCGACTTTAAAAGTATTCTAGACGAATTAAATGAAAAAGGGCGGAGTTACGCCCATTTTGAAATTTCTTTTTTCTTTGTATTTTGTTGCACCATATCATTACTGGAGTCGAATGTTGACATAATTTACTTTTATACTGTAAAGATATTAAATTTTTTGTTAAAATTTGACTTAAAGAAAATTTTTTTTAAAAGTGGGCGTGTTCGCCATCCGATTTCGCTAATTTTTATTTAGCACACATATAGTAATAGGAGTAACGTGCCTACCAAATTTCATCATGATATCTTCAACGACTGCCAAATTACAGCTTGCAAAACTTTTAAATTACCTTCTTTTAAAAGGGGGCGGTGCCACGCCCATCGTCCAAATTTTTTCCAATTTTCTATTTTGCGTCATAAGGTCAACGCACCTACCAAGTTTCATCGCTTTATCCGTCTTTGGTAATGAATTATCGCACTTTTTCGGTTTTTCGAAATTTTCGATATCGAAAAAGTGGGCGTGGTTGTAGTTCGATTTCGTTCATTTTAAATAGCGATCTGAGACGAGTGCACAGGAATCTACATACCAAATTTCATCAAGATATCTCAAAATTTACTCAAGTTATCGTGTTTACAGTCGGACGGACAGACGGAAGGACGGACGGCGATAGCTAAATGAATTTTTTTTCACCCAGATCATTTTGATATATAGAAGTCTATATCTATCTCGATTAGTTTATGCCGTACGGATTACCGTTATGCCAACAAAGTTAATATACTCTGTGAGGTCTGCTCAGATGAGTATAAAAATATGGTCAAACGATGCATGTCCGACGATATTGGAATCTAAGGGCCGCATTTTCTATTGCGAAACGAATGTTCGTTCAGACTCAGAGACGAATCGCCAGTGATTTTACATTATGTTAAATGATGGCAACATATCATTTGACAATTGCTTTCGCCTTTTTCTTTCACCTGACGTAGAACAAAAAGGCCGACCGAAAAAATAGAAAACACCTTTGCTAGACAAACCCGCTACAAGCCGATTCGTTCGTCTGAGCTATCATTCGCAATACAGATTGATGCCCTAAGTCTTTTATTAGCCCAGTTCACAATAAAGGGGGATCCTGCAAACTCCGCCAACTATTGCTGATTCAGCCTTCTTAGTACCACATATAAGGACCTGTCAAGCGTACTGCGCGAAAGATTGAAACCCATTGTGAATCAGCTGATTGGATCTTATCAGTGCGGCTTCAGATCTAGTAAATTTACCATCGACCAGACTTTCACTATGCGCAAATTCGTGGAAAAACCCCGAATAAAGAATTAACACACATCACCTCTTCGTCGTTTTTCAAAGCCGCCTTCGACAGCAGGAAAAGGAGTTGCCTATATGCCGCTTTGTTTGAATTGGTTTTTCTGCAAAATTATACGGATATGCGAAATGACGTTGAGCAACACCATCAGATTAGTCCAAATTGGGAAGGACCTCTCCGAGCCGTGACCCTCTATTACGCAATTTTTTATTTTTATGCTGGAGTAAACTATACTAGCTGGAAAATTTAACCGCTCTGGAACAATATTTTATAAGAAGGAGCAATTAGTCGCATATTCTGACGGCATTGACTTATTCGACACAAACACCCATGACGTAAATTCTGCTTAGATCAAACTGGAAAGTGATGCGGAAAAGATGGGTTTGATGGTGAATGACGACAAAATGAAGTAGCTGCTGTCATCTAGCAAAGAATCAGCGCATTTGCGCCTTGGCAACCACGTCACTGTTGACAGCCATTAATTCGAGGAAGTAAAGGACTTCCTTTATTTGGGAACCAGCATTACCACAAACAGCAACGTCAGTCTAGAAATCCAGCGAAGAATCACTCTTTTCAACAAATGCTTCTTTTGACTGAGCAGGCGATTGAATAGAAAAGTCCTGTCTCGACAAACGAAGATCATGCTCTACAAGTCTCTTATCATACGTACCCGGCCTGCTAAAGCAAAGGCGATGACAAAGAGTTTTTTAGAAAAATTGTATTTAAAAAAAAAGTTTCTATTGCGAAAAAGAATTCGTATTTTCGTTTTTATGAAGATTTGATATTATATGTATGGAATGGAAAAAATATCTGTACGCTATCCTTTCCTGTCACATTGGGACCTTTGAACACAAGTTTTCAAGCGACAATGTTAGGAATGTAGAATGTTCCTAAATGTTGCTTTAACCCACACTTCCGTCCAAGAGTGGAAATATTAATAACATGTTTGGCATATCGTGGGATGTGAAGCAGTTTAAGGATAAGCTCATCAAACACTGCGATTGAGTTTCAACCATGCAGTCGTTGCAACAAAAGTAGTCAAATTGCAGAGCTTCACAAAAAGGACAACCCGCTTCATTGAAAATTATATTTCGAGATATATACATAGTCAAAAACTGCTACAAAGCAAACTTATATTCCTGCTCCCCCATCACGCGCTCGTTAGATCTCAAAATATCCTCTATGTCTGCACTATTTTTAGATTTTATGAATCTTAGATAAATTCTCAGTTAAAACTTCAAACAGTTCGTTTAACAAAAAAATCTGATAATTTTATTACCTTGTAGGTACAAATACTTTCTCAGCATACTCTCCCCCAGGTTTTTTTTTAGAATATATGTATGTATTTACTTATTTGTGTACACATAGTTCAAGGGCAATTTATTACCCAACATTAATTAATTGTTCATGCGTCATAATTTATTCATGTCACTAAAATTCTGGCAATGTTTTATATTAAAATGAAAACTTCTTTTATGTTACCTTCAAATGTTTTAGGAATCTAATTACAATATAAACACAATGTGCTTACTTGCCTAGGGCTAGAACTGTGATTATGGCACACACTTGTATTAAACTACATAAACATTAAATCAACTATGCAGGGGCGTAGCAAAGAAAAATTTTAATTCTTTTTTTTTAACCAAGATAATTGAACTGTCATAATTTGAAAATTTTGTTAAAAGAATTTAATTCTTTTTTAGAATTTAAGTTCGTTTTCTAAAAAAAATTGGAGTTACGGAAAAACAACCTTTTCAACGAAACGCTTATCATCACTTAGATAATGTTTAGAGGACCCATCTAGCTATTGAAGACTCGCGGCATGAAAAATAACTCGCTAAAAAAAGAGGTTGTTCTCAATAGCGGAGACACGCACCTCTGTTCATCCATAGTGGTGTATAATTATAGCTGAATCGTTGCGATGAATTAGTGGAGTCACACATTTTTCGGTCATAGAAGTGGAGAAAAGTGTAGAGATAAAATGAAGAAGCATATTTCAGTCGCAACTGAGTATAATGCATACTGAACTGCATTACTAGTTTTATGGACAATTTTGTAGGTGTAGATAAAGTTACACACTTAGCAGTCCATATAAAGTTTAAGTGCATATGTATATACATGTAAAAAAACACAGCTAATCTATATACACAGCGAACAAAAAAAAATTGGCAGTGACAATTTTTATCAAATTTCTTCAACTAAATTTTTCTTTTATATTTTGGGTATTTAAAAAATCAATTTGCATTTATTTTGTAATAAAATAAAAAAATGCAGACCAATGTCAAACCTTCGATAAAATTCGAAAATTTTAGGAAATTTCCGTACTAAAAAATAAATAAATGTAAGGCGCGATAACCTCCGAAGAGATCTAAGGCCGAGCTTCTCTTCCAATTTGCGTCGTGCTCCTCTTGATTTTCCCTACAAATTGGCCGGACGGGATCTACATGTTTTATGCCGACTCCGAACGGCATCTGCAAGGCAGATGAGTGTTCACAGAGAGCTTTTCATGGCAGAAATACACCCGGAGCACTTGCCAAACACTGCCGAGGGGCGACCCCGCTTAGAAAAATTTTCTTCTAATTGAAAAACCTTATTTCTAAAATTTTGATGTTGTTTGGCCCGGGGTGTGAACCCAGGGCATACGGTGTGGTAGACGGAGCACGCTACCATCACACCACGGTGGCCGAAATTTCCGTACTATTTATTTGAAATTCTTTGAATTTTTTTTTAAGTCTGCAGTTTTATAGCCCAATAAATTTTAGTCTAACAAAGTAAAAGTCATAGGTCTCTAAAATTTCAGTTTTTCTTTCATGTTTGACATTTCCTATGGAGGAAAATCGAAAACACCCTTCGTAAAAATATTGTCAAAAATCATTATAAATTTTGAGAGACCTATAACTTGTACTTTGTTAGACTCAAATTGATTGGGCTACAAAACTACATACTGAAAAAGATTCAGAAAACTTCAAATAAAGAGTTTGATATTTTTAAATAAAACATAGTTCTAAAATAAAAGTAGAATTTTTTTTTAACCCCCCAAACATTTTCTGAGCGCTCACAATTGTGAGTCGGATATGAGTCCAATATATGTATGTGAGAAATATAAGTTTCAAAAATTATAAAAATACAATGTTTGAAGACTCAAATAAGACTCCCTCGTGATGGACATGGTGAGCCCTATGCCAAGATTGTATATTCAACAGAGCAACATCGAAATACAATTTCAAATTTTTATAGGCATTTTTTTTATTTGGAATGGAAATTTTACTTCATTGAATATAGTATGTAGGCAAAATATCTAACCAATATTTGTTTCTGTATTGCATTTTTATGGGCCTCTTTTCGTGATCTTACTTGATGCCGGTGTTTGATGTTTAAGTGCATATTGTTTAGTGATAAGAACTTCTTAGCGTAAGAACTTAAAGAACAAAAATCATGGCAGACCAGAAGAGAGAACGGTTATACCTCGTAGGTCTTTTTATCATAGAAGGGTCTTTTGGCTTTTGTTCATTGCGCAGAGAAATATATCTGTTTAGATTTTCCTCTTTAATGTGTTTTACTTGGATATTCATCCACTAATCACCATGAACGGGCCAAATAAATGTCATATTTGCATCAAACAAGAGAACACTCATCATATGTATTTATGAGCCGATTAAGAGTCATATCGGACTCCTATTAAGACTCATATGATCCGACTCATGTCGGATGGCCCTCGCAAAAAGGACATCTACTTCTAAATGAAGAAAATGACCGTTAGTGGGAAGACCATGTACACTTTTCTTAATCTTTTATGAGTCCAAATGCTTCCTGGAAAATTACAAAAAAAAGAAAAAAATATTTGACAAAATTTGATGAAAATTGCCACCGCTATTTTTCTGTTCGGTGCTGTATTTGGGAATCTCTGTATTTGTAAAATTCTTTATCGTTAATTAGTTTTACCCAATTTTTTGTGACGAAATTATAAATTTTTTTTAAGGCGTGCACAAATCTCCCTGCATCTTAGCATGTAGTCCATCTTATAATTAGTTTTTATCACCACTGCGGTAAACGCTGATCATGGACCAACTGAATTGGGGGTTCGACATGGACCGGGCAAACTATCGCCATAATCAGATGATTTTGCAGTCATCACAAGTGGCAAATGCCAGTCAACATTTAGCTGTCTGATGGATCAGCCGCTTCGGGATGTTCATTTCTGTGAATCTGATGTCGGGTTAACCGCCATCGCAGAAAAGATGTTCTATATATTTTTTTAATTTTACAGCCAAACCAAGACAATGTTTGCGGGCCTTAAAAAAAGGGATTTTTGGCACCTAACTTCAGATAAAGCAGAGGCTATTGGAAATTACAACTATGCGGTTTTTGTGTACTATACTTCACACAGTGTAATTAGCAAACAGAGAGGAGAATTTAGTATTGATTCATTTTGTTTTGTTGATTTTCTGACAGGTTGGATAATTGATGCATGTATGATATTTTGTATAAACGATTTTGATAGTGTTGTTGACACTGATGATGACGCAACGCCGAAACCGGGTTGTCTCCAAACCGAATTTGACAAGGGATGTCGGAAAATTTGTCTAATATACATACATCATTTAGTTAATAAAATTGTTATTGTTCTGTTTTTTGGTGGCTGAAAACCTTCGAAAATATCACCACCGATTTTTTTAACCATTTCCATTCCCAGACCTCATTGTACCCCTTCCCCTGGAAACGCTGATGCATACCAACACATTCACCTAATCATAGGTATTTACAACAATACTCGCTGTACTTACGGGCATATGTATTTTGTACTAAAATCCCCAAAATTAAACATTGCCCCATAAAAAAACAAAATTTCCTTTTCTTCATCATAACATGCCGCACCACACCGCATCGCACAAAATAAATGTTTTTATGTTTCTCCTTTTGACATAAGACTTTAACGCGTTTTAAGATTTAAGTAATGACGGTTTATGGCATGTCGTTTAGTTCGAAAACACTATGGTGCGGGTGTCGTTCTTTTTTTTAGTATAGTACAATAACAACACATTTTTGTGCACTAGTGCCATACTATCCATAAAATATACAATTGCAAAAGGTACAACTCCACCTCCACATTTACCGACGTACTTATGTAGGGACCTTTCATTTGCCTGATTGCGTGTACAATTTTTTGGGTGCAACCTTTGAGGATGCGAATGATTTTTTGGTATGTTAATGAAACTGGTTGTCACTTGTACGTATTAAGAATGTGATAAATATTGCAGGTAGAATAAATTCAATAAAAGCAATATGCTCACTTGGATGTGTAACTTTTTTTTTGTTTTGGGGTTTCGTACGTACATACATATGTACGAACCTCTAATTGCCTTTAGTGCTTATGGTCAATTCACTTTCATTTGCTAGCCTTTTATTATTATTTTCCATTGTAGTTGGCTTTAGTTTAAATACTACATGCTTTTTACTTTGATTTTTATTATTAGCAAGCTATATGTGCATGGAACTAGGGATGTTCATAATATGATATCAGAGTAGACTGAATTTGTGGATCCCAACTTCTCAAAACACAAAAAAATTTAAAGTACTCTTATTTAAGATCAGTTTGAAAGCGAAAACCACTGTACACTTTGGATTATTTTGAATTTCGGGACCATTTCAAAAATCCCCAGATTCACTATGGTTGAATTATTTAATATATATAATATTCAAACTGATCTTAAATAAGAGTACTTTAAGTTTTTTGCGTTTTTAAAAGTTAGGATACCCAAATTCAGTCTACTTTGATTATCTACATATGAGTCGTTTATTTTGAAAGTGGTTTAACTCCATTATTTTCTTATATTGAGATATTTAAGGGTTTGTGTTTGATTTGTTTCAAAAATATTGTTAAGTACTATTAATTTTTTTATGGCTTTGTGATCTTAAATGTGTTAGAATATATAACCTAATATGTTTTGTAAACTTTACTATAAAAATAAGCTATGTTTCAGAACCTAAAATGGACCTAAACCACTTTCAAAATTAATAAAATGATTTTTTGGTATGTGAAAAGGAATAAGTCCATTTATTTTTAAGAAGTTAAATAATAGAAATTGTAGATATTTTATCTTTGATGTAGATGAATGTTAAAATAGGGAAGTTTTCAAGTTAGATACAGATTTTTATTTATGTAATTAAAAATATGTCGGCCGCCGTGGTGTGATGGTAGCTCCGCCTACCATACCCGCGAACCTGGGTTCACGCCTCTGGCAAAGCTGCATCAAAAATTTTAGAAACAAGTTTTTTCAATTAGAAGTAAATTTTTCTAAGCGGGGTCGCCCCTCGGCAGTGTTGGGCAAGCACTTCAAGTGTATTTCTGCCATGAAAAGCTCTCAGTGAAAGCTCATCTGGCTTGCAGATGCCGTTTGGAGTCGGCATAAAACGTGTAGGTCCCGTCCCGCCAATTTGTAGTAAAAATTAAAGGAGCACGACGCAAATTGGAAGAGAAGCTTGGCCTTAAATCTCTTCGGAGATTATCGCGCCTTACATTTATTTATTTAAAAAAATGTTTTTAAAAACCAATATTAATTCATTTATTAAAAAATTAAATTTACATTCAATTATTTATTAAAGATAATATTGAAGATTTTGCCATATTATTTCTCCTCATTTAGATTATGTGTGAGGTTGTTAAAATATTCATGGTGCATAGGTTGTATAATAGACTGGGTCGATTTATTAACCGATATCACGCCCTCGATTTTTCGATAGGATTTGAGCTCAGGAAAAAAAGTTGCACTACGCATACCCAAAAAAATAATTTTCAAGCCTGCGAAATTTTATTTTTTGACTTTTTTCGGCTTTGATTTTTAAGTTTTTTTTCATGACCTAATAAAAAATGTTCATATATATACCCTGTCCGACCGAAAAAATGTCCGCTAAAAACGTTGTCGATAACAGTTTTATGAGAAAAAAAATAATAAAAAATTTTTTAAACCACTTTCACCATCATATCCTTATACTTATACTTATATGACACTACTTTATTTTCGTGTATTTTTTCTTGTATTTTATCTATAATTTTTTGTCGCACTCCCTCCTAATAGGGCTTCAGTACTGGTTTAAGTGTGTAAACTATATTTCAAAAAACTAACGAAATACAAGGAAAATACAATCTAGTTCATTAAAAACAAACGAGCCACTTTGTATTTCGATAGGTTTTTTTCACATTCGGCCGTTTTTGCTTTATTTTTTTCTGACAAATGAAAATTTGTTTTTAGTTTGAAAATTTGGTGCATAAAAACACAATTAAAATCAATTTTCTTGTGAAAAAAGTGAACCATTTGAGACCGAAATAATTTTCGCGTGTTATTTGCATTGTTTTTATTGTTAAAAATGTTAATGTAAAAATAAAATGTAAAACATAAAAAAAACATGCCAAGCTCACTAATTTTGGGGGAATAGTCGTCTCGCTTTTTCATGATAGAAATTGTTTTTGTGTTTTGAAGTTCCGATAAAGTTTCGTCAGTTTTTTTTAGCTTGGAATCCAAGCAAAATAAAGTAGTGTCATATATGCTTTAGGAGTTGAAATGGAACGTACATTTTTGTATAATGGTGTTAATTTTATTTTGTTGAAGTTCTTTGGTCTTCCCCGTAAAGGTAATAAATCAAGTAAATTGCTCTTTAACCACTTCCATAGATTCTTCATAAAGCATTTTATAGCGTGCATTTTTTATAAATCGCATCTAACATATCCTTAGCCAATTTAGAGGTTCGCCACTAGAGTTATTTAATCTTTTATGAATTGCTGCTTTCAAATAATAATAAGTTTTAAATAAATATTCAATAATAAGTTTTATTTCAGTGGGCTTAAACCAGTTTCAAAATAATTTTGTTTGGATTTTGTTAGCTAAGTAATTTTCAAGTTCCCAAAATCATAGCGATTTTAATGATACTAGACTTAAATTGTTTTTAAAAAAAGATTATATACGAATATGATTATTGTTATCATTAACTCCATTTTTTTTGAATGGACATAAACCACTTTCAAATAAACGACTCATATATAATTCAACTATAGTGAATCTGGGGATTTTTGAAATGGTCCCGAAATTCAAAATAGTCCAAACTGTAGAGTGGTTTTCTCTTTCAAACTGATCATAAATAAGAGTACTTTAAAGTTTTTTGCGTTTTGTAAAGTTAGGATCCCCAAATTCAGTCTACTTTGATTATGTCAACCAAATCTTGATATGAAAAACTCATTTGTATTAAAACTTGTGGGGCATTAGAAAAAATTCATTGCTTTTCGTCAACAAGACTTTTCTTGAAAATTCTTTTAGGGCCGCATTAATAATCTCCAGCTAAGTTAGATTTTACCTGGAGGATAGCAATCTTTCAGATAGCTTCATTTGACATTTTCGTTTTCACCAAGCCAGAATGACTAACTCAATGCAAAAATATATTGTGAATACACGAAAACTCTCTATAACAGCTGAGTTTTGTTTACACTTTTTCGTAGAACTTAATTGTGACGGTAAGCTTCAGTTAGCATGTAGAAAACGAAAATTACAATAAATTTTAGATAAGTGGCTAACTGAAGATGGAGAATGATTGTCTTTTAACGCATGAAAAACGAGGAGCATTTATAAAATTCATCTTGGAATCATATTTTATTAATTTTTTTAGGTTTATCAAAGATAAAATAAAAATTATAGTAAAGCAGTTATCTGAAATTTATTCACATATTTTTGCTTCCAGTGCAACTTATCCCACCCATCACAAGCGTAAATGAGCTTCTATATTAAACGGTTTTATTTAGCTTGACTTGACAGGCTGGCTGGTTGGTTGGCTGGCTGGCACGAATTTTGTAATTGAAATTTAAATAACTTCCCGAGAAGCTACACGCTTGAAACTTGGAATATGGTTCAGAGCGCGATGACAATGCAATAATAAGAAAAAATCGCCGCTAGGTGGCGAAAATATCGAGATATTTTATATTTGTGGTCCGATTTGGCTCATATTTGGAACACATAATACATACAAGAATAGCTAGCGACCTATGAAAAAAATCGCCGCTAGGTGGCGCAAGGATCGAGATATTGAAAAAATCGTATTTGTGGTCCGATTTGGCTCATATTTGGAACAAATATTACATACAGTCCGGTAGAAGTGACATGAAAATATTTTGGAGTTCGAGGAGGGACAAGCATACGTGGCGCAGAGTCGAGTAACGTCTTTGGAAGGATTATGTATTGAGGACTTAGATTGTAACGAATTGTCAGGAAAGAGTCCTTGTAATAATGAGTCACTAAATGAACTAAATTTAATGAGATATAATAGGCAATTAAATAAAGACAAAAAACTTGAAAATAACATAATAAAAAAAAATTTTAAGTTAAACGGTTTTATTGAAAACAATACTTACATGAAGTAATAACAATACTAAAAGATAGAAAATAATTCGGTAGGTCCTAGGTATTAGTCATCACACTCCTCATCAATCTAGGGCGTTGATCAGACAATTAAATAAAAGCGTTGGACGCGTGAAATTTCTAAAAATGTGAGGCGTAGCATAACCGGATTAAGGTTCAGTTGGTCTTATATATGACTATCAATTGAATTTGATATTAATTTGTCATTAAAATATATAAAAAAGATATAAGGCGCGATAACCTCCGAAGAGATTTTAGCATCTCTTCCAATTGGCGTCGTACCATACTTTTAGAATGTGGTAATTTTTTGTGAAAATTACATAACTACCTAAGTTTTATATTTCATTAGCTTTGTATGAAATGAGTATTCGCTTTTAAGTGATTGAATTCCAAGACTTCTATAACAACTGGTTAAACAGAAATTATATAGTGTTTGAGTCAAAATGTCCCAACCGTCACTATAGAATAACTAATAATTAAAAAAAAAGAAAAAAAAACAAGATATATAAATATTTAAATACATAGGTGGCCAATTAAGGTTTATTGTGTCTATAAATTATTTGTCAATAGTTCTCTTTGTTTATACAGTTGTTGGTATAGAGTTCCAAGGGCATATGGTGTTGATGAAAATAAGTCCATAACATAAAGTTGAAAATAAGATTTGACGTTAAACAATACTAACTTGCCAGATATTATTTGAAAAGACCTCTCCCAGTAATTCGAAACCAAGGGAGTAGTCACAAAAGGCAACTGTTTATCGTGAGTGTTTTTTTATTTTTATTTGATGCTGGTGAAATTAATTCAAGCATCGGAATTAAGGGCATTCATATTCTATATCATTTTCATTCGGCTCTTACGTTTCTTACGTTAATCAAAATATAAGGCGCTAAAATTTGTCAAGTTATGTATATATTGCCAGCCGTAAATTCTTTAAAACCTTATAAGAATCTGTTAAGTTTTTCAAGGTTTTTTATACTCAGTTGAGCAGAGCTCACAGAGTATATTAAGTTTGATTGGATAACGGTTGGTTGTACATATATAAAGGAATCGAGATAGATATAGACTTCCATATATCAAAATAATCAGGATCGAAAAAAAATTTGATTGAGCCATGTCCGTCCGTCCGTCCGTCCGTTAACACGATAACTTGAGTAAATTTTGAGGTATCTTGATGAAATTTGGTACGTAGGTTCCTGAGCACTCATCTCAGATCGCTATTTAAAATGAACGATATCGGACTATAACCACGCCCACTTTTTCGATATCGAAAATTTCGAAAAACCGAAAAAGTGCGATAATTCATTACAAAAGACCGATAAAGCGATGAAACTTGGTAGATGAGTTGAACTTATGACGCAAAATAGAAAATTAGTAAAATTTTGGACAATGGGCGTGGCACCGCCAACTTTTAAAAGAAGGTAATTTAAAAGTTTTGCAAGCTGTAATTTGGCAGTCGCAGATATCATGATGAAATTTGGCAGGAACGTTACTCTTATTACTATATGTACGCTTAATAAAAATTAGCAAAATCGGAGAAGGACCACGCCCACTTTTAAAAAAAAATGTTTTTTAAAGTAAAATTTTAACAAAAAATTTAATATCTTTACAGTATATAAGTAAATTATGTCAAGATTCAACTCCAGTAATGATATGGTGCAACAAAATACAAAAATAAAAGAAAATTTAAAAATGGGCGTGGCTCCGCCCTTTTTCATTTAATTTGTCTAGGATACTTTTAACGCCATAAGTCGAACAAAAATTAACCAATCCTTTTGAAATTTGGTATGGGCATAGATTTTATGGCGTTAACTGTTTTCTGTGAAAATGGGCGAAATCGGTTGATGTCACGCCCAGTTTTTATACACAGTCGTCCGTCTGTCCTTCCGCATGGCCGTTAACACGATAACTTGAGCAAAAATCGATATATCTTTACTAAACTCAGTTCACGTACTTATCTGAACTCACTTTATCTTGGTATGAAAAATGAACGAAATCCGACTATGACCACGCCCACTTTTTCGATATCGAAAATTACGAAAAATGAAAAAAATGCCATAATTCTATACCAAATACGAAAAAAGGGATGAAATATGGTTAGGTAATTGGATTGTTTTATTGACGCGAAATATAACTTTAGAAAAAACTTTATAAAATGGTTGTGACACCTACCATATTAAGTAGAAGAAAATGAAAAAGTTCTGCAGGACGAAATAAAAAACCCTTAAAATCTTGGCAGGTATTACATATATAAATAAAGTAGCGGTATCCAACAGATGATGTTCTGGGTCACCCTGGTCCACATTTTGGTCGATATCTGGAAAACGCCTTCACATATACAACTACCACCACTCCCTTTTAAAACTCTCATTAATACCTTTAATTTGATACCCATATCGTACAAACTCATTCTAGAGTCACCCCTGGTCCACCTTTATGGCGATATTTCGAAAAGGCGAACACAACGAAGGCCCACTCCCTTTTAAAAATACTCATTAACACCTTTCATTTGATACCCATATCGTACAAACAAAGTCTAGAGTCACCCCTGGTCCAGAAAGGCCCACTCCCTCTTAAAATATTCATTAACTCCTTTCGTTTGATACCCATATTGCACAAACAAATTCTAGAGTCACCCCTGGCCCACCTTTATGGCGATATCTCGAAACGGCGTCCACCTATGGAACTAAGGATTACTCCCTTTTAAAATACTCATTAACACCTTTCATTTGATACCCATATCGTACAAACGCACTCTAGAGTCACACCTGGTCCATCTTTATGGCGATATCTCGAAAAGGCGTCCACCTATAGAACTAAGGCCCACTCCCTCTTAAAATACTCATTAACTCCTTTCGTTTGATACCCATATTGCACAAACGAATTCTAGAGTCACCCCTGGTCCACCTTTATGGCGATATCTCGAAAAGGGCGTCCACCTATAGAACTAAGGCCCCACTCCCTTTTAAAATAATCATTAACACCTTTCATTTGATACCCATATCGTACAAACAAATTCTAGAGTCACCCCTGGTCCACCTTTATGGCGATATCTCGAAAAGGCGTCCACCTATAGAACTAAGGCCCACTCCCTCTTAAAATACTCATTAACTCCTTTCGTTTGATACCCATATTGCACAAACGAATTCTAGAGTCACCCCTGGCCCACCTTTATGGCGATATCTCGAAACGGCGTCCACCTATAGAACTAAGGCCCACTCCCTTTTAAAATACTCATTAACACCTTTCGTTTGATGCCCATATTGTGCAAACAAATTCTAGGGTCACCCCTGGTCCACCTTTATGGCGATATCTCGAAACGGCGTCCACCTATGGAACTAAGGATTACTCCCTTTTAAAATGCTCATTAACACCTTTCATTTGATACCCATATCGTACAAACGCATTCTAGAGTCACCCCTGGTCCATCTTTACGGCGATATCTCGAAAAGGCGTCCATCTATAGAACTTAGGTCCACGCCCTTTTAAAATACTCATTAATACCTTTCATTTGATACCCATATCGTACAAACGCATTCTAGAGTCAACCCTGATCCACCTTTATGGCTATATCCCTAAATGGCGTCCACCTATAGAACTATGGCCCACTCCCTCATAAAATACTCTTTAATGCCTTTCATTTGATACACATGTCATACAAACACATTCCAGGGTTTCCCTCGGTTCATTTTCCTACATGGTTATTTTCCCTTATGTTGTCACCATAGCTCTCAACTGAGTATGTAATGTTCGGTTTACACCCGAACTTAACCTTCCTTACTTGTTATTTTATACTACTAAATTTTTAATTATTGGAAACACTGTGTTGACTTTTTGACATAGATTTTTCTGAACATTTCAAAAAGCTGGACGCCCAATCTCACAATCTACCACTTATGTGAATTGTTTCTTTGCCTGTATTATCCAACCTTGGCATAAGTTTTAAGTAATGAGGTATTTGTTTCTAGACTGCAAATGCTTATATATGCTGCGTATACATACATAGATTGTTATATGTATAAAATTTCGTATTTTAACTTTCAAACAACAATGTTGTCGCTTCAATTTGACATATTTTTACTTTGTTTGGGGACTTTTCATCATACATAATATACTTTTCTTAGGTATCGACACGTAAGAATCATCTGTTTTGCGCCTGGTGCCCTGATCGTTTACTATATTGAATTTGTCGCCTATTCTTCTCTGCGGCGAAACTGATCGTTCGCCTCGCAATAGAGAATGAGACCCTAAATAATAATAGAATTGAACGTGATATTACAATGACTTGCAATTGTTAACGATATTGATATTACCGCCCTAAACAGCCTCGCCGCCCCGCTCTATGCTGAATGAATGGCTGAAAATTAGATGTGATAGAGAGCGAGAGAAAAGGATGTAGTGTTGGAGGGCGCCAGCGGACTTTGGCTTCGACAGCCATATCGCTCTTGATAGCTAAGGTTTGAGATCGAATCGAATTTTTCTTCCATCCTTGTAAATACCGCCGATTTGTTTTTAAATGTTACTTGTTTTTATGACTTTCGATTTTAAAAATCGATATCGTCGGATTAGCAAAGTAAAATATTCCAATCATATAAAGAACTACATATACAAATTTCGCATAAGAAGTATGCGCACTCCATTTTATAATGTTACTAGTTATCCTGGTGGTCATGTGGTATCTGGTTGTTCTAGGAAACTGCACCAAAAAGTAATCTTTGGCGAAAATGATACTTATAAGGCTTACACTGCAAACCGACGATATGTCGTATGCCTGAAGACCAAAATAGACTATATGTAATTTTGATATCCTTGTGAGCTATGTAGTCGTTTTCACATATATTTTAATGTTTAGCTAGTGAAACGCGAAGCATACTGCGACGAATACTAGCATCACTAAGCGATACTATCATCTCTAAGCCGATACTAGCAGCCACTCTATGTACGTAAACAAATCAATCATCATTTACACACATGCATACAAGGCAGCGGAGAGATACTCCACAACCGCATGTCATCATTAGCCGACGTAGTACTCACATATACACACGCATATAGCTACAATCTACAAATATACATGTATATGGTTGGTAACCAAGCATGAAGTTCACGAAATTACTAGACCTTAGGAGAAATGAGGAAACCGAGAGTATAAAAGCAGCGAAAGCTGAGGCATGACTAATCAGTTTTGATTTAAGCACGCTATGGTTGTGAAGTATAATGTTATTGTGAATTATTTTCAAAGTAGTCTAATAAAGACATTTGCATTATTGAATATTGAAGTTATTTATTCAACAGTTTATCGATTCGAACGTTAGCAGAAAATGTCGAATAAGCGGAATTTCCCTAAATTCGTTACAATACTTTGAGGAGCTATATCTACAGCAAAAACTACGTATGTGAAAACGACTTTACCCTTAAAATAATATGAAGTTAAAATATAATTGATGAAAGAATTTAAATATTATTTATTTATGCTTTACTACTGAAATAACTTTTTCAACTATACATAAATAAAAAGGTATTTTTTATATATTTTGTGCCCTAATGCTGTTTATACCCTTTTCTGTCTTTCCAAAAAAATACTTACGACCAAAAAACTATACCATTTTGTGACCATACTTTAGCACAGTACGAAAGCAGTTGGAAGAATATTTCTTTGAAACTGTAGCAATATTTATTTTCTTGGTACATCTACCGTTGTTTTTCAAAGTAAAAGCGCATAGAGTCACGAATTTTATTGATTTTACACTAATAACCTTATAGGTCTGGCTAGACCTTTGGTGTATGGTTAAGGCATAAGTTTTGAAATTTTGTAATAAAACCTTAATTTATAAGTATTTTAAACAAATTTTGCTTTAGAACTGCAGATAATTTATATCTTGAGGATATCGTTGAATCTTAGATTTGTAGCTTACCCATTCTGTAAAAAAATTAGTTAAAGTTCGTATAGGTCTGGCCAGACCTATGCATACGCATAAGGGTTAAAACTAAAAAAGGTCATATTGGAGGAAATATATAGCTCTAACACCATAATAATGACATCTCAATTTAAGAATTGAAGCCTAGTAAACCTACATAGTTACAATTAAAAATACTATTCAAGTGATATTTACAAGGATAAATAAAAAAATGTGTTTTTCCGGAATTCTCTCACCGTAACCTCAAATTTTACATACGTGTGGGTGTCTTTCCTCTCCTTTTCTTCCAACCGGCCTATATATGCATGTTAGAGCCATGCTTGAGAATACTGAAGAACATACTCGACACTTTCGAGTACCAATTAGATTACAGCTACTTGACAGTGTAACATTTTGAGCAGACGAAGCTTTTTCCGATAAGGGCTGAAGAATGACTAAATATTCTCTGGTATGAAATAATACGAAAAATAATTCTTATCGACGAGTGCATCTTTGGAGTGGTAGATAATTTAGAAAAATCCTATACTCCC
>JARSSU010022460.1:0-20356 GCA_029619165.1 Eurosta solidaginis | reverse complement strand
AAAACAGAAAAATATACACACACACAAAAGAAACAAAATAAAAAAAATATAAAATAACATACAAAATATAGAAAAAAAATAACAAATAGAGATAAAATAAAATATAAAAGAAAACATATAAAATAAAAGATAAAAATATATATAAAAGATAAAATAAAATAGAAAATAAAATAAAAAAGATAAAAAAAAAAAAGACAAAATAAAACAGAAAAGAAAACAAAAAAAATAAAACAAAATAAAAAAAAGAAAATAAAACATAAAATACACAAAATAAAATAAAAGAAAAAAAAAAAAATAAAATATAGAGAAAAATAAAATAAAAGAAAAATAAAAATATAAAATAAAAAAGAGAAAAGAAAAGATAAAAGTAAAGTAAGGTATTTAGACTGAGACAAAATTATGGAAAAAATGGAAAAAAAAATAAGAAAAAGAATGAAAAAATAAAAAGATTAAGAATAAAAAAAAAAAAAAAAAAAAAATAATGAAAAAAAAAAAAAAAAAAAGGAAAAAAGAAATTTAAATAATCTGGTGAGAAAAAAAAAAAGAGAAAAATGAAAAAAAGAAAAAAATAAAAAATAAGTAGAATAAATAAAAAAAGAGAAAAGAAAAAAAAACAAAAAAAAAACAAAAACAAAACAAAGAATAAAAAAAGAAAAAAAATATAAAAAAAAGAAAAATAAAAAAAAAGAAAAAAAAAAAGTGTAAAGAAAAAAAAAAAAAAAAAAGATTAATAAAAAAATAAAAAAGAAAAAAATAATAAAATGAAAAAAAAATAAAATAAAAAGAAATAAAAAAAAAAAAAAAAAAAAAAAAAGAGAAAAGAAAAACAAAAAAAAAAAAAAAGAAGTAAGACACAATAAGGGATGAAATGAAAACAAAAAGAATGATCAAGATCGGAATGGCAGTGATAAAAAAACTAATACAAACGCCAGCCTAAAATACCACAAACACATTTCAACAAATAATATAACAATTAAACCAAGAGACAAACGCAATTGTACAAAAAATGCCGCAACATATCATTTCCTACATAAAGAACTTCAACAATAAAAAGTAACATCAAGGTGTTTAGATAAAGGAAATTATATCCAAAAGTCAAAGTACCAGGAACACAAAAGCAAACAATATAAACAAGTGTATCAAAATGATAGATCTCGCTTTCCTCAAATATAACACATAAACTCATTTTGATCCCATACCAAGGTAAAACAGAAAAACAAAAAATAACCTAATAAAAAGAACGAAACTCAGAATCATCAATCTCTTAAACTTACCCAAAAAAAAGCCCAAAGAAGAAAGAAAACAGAATAAGAAAGTAAAAAAACAAACAAAAACCAAATTAGAATCCCGCTAAAAAAAAAAAAAAAAAAAAAAAAATCCAGCATATACGAGAAAACTAATAAACACACAAAAAAAAAGACAAAAACAACAATCAAGAAAATCAAACTCAGGGGAAAGGAAAAAAAAAATAAAGAAACTTAACATTCCCGTTTTTTGGACAGTGTATGTAGAGTCGCACAAAAGACCTTTTTTTAAAACAATAAATAAATTTTTTATGAGTATAAAATAAACATAGAATAAATTTCTATCAATAAATTATTTTTAACTATTGTAAAAATTATAGGTATAGTCAGTACGAACAGATGAGACAGATTTGGTTTCATTTAAAATAAAACGCACTAAGCCAGCCTTCATTTGTAATTGAAAAATTAAATATCAAAATAAGAATCAAATATCAATTGCATTCGTGAAAACTCTGAAATCAAAAGACTTAAAAGTATAAATTTCAAAAAAAATACAAAAAAAAAAAAAAAACGAAAAAGAAGAGGGACATTAAAATTAAATATAATAAGTAGGAACTATAAACCATTAGAAGCGATCGAGAAGTGAAGAAAAAAAAAAAACAAACAAAAAAGTTCACCCGGAAAAACATAAGAGAACATAAAGATATATTAATTTTCCCCGAAAATAACAAAAATAATAAAACTATGGTAAATAATAAGGGAGAAAAAAAAAGTCAAAAAAGAAGGAAATTTGGAAAAAATTTTTTCCGTTTTTCTTCTATATACAAATTTAAAACACAAGGTAACCAAGAAAAAAAAAGAGGAACAGTAAGAAAACGAACAAGAACTAAAAACACAAAAAAAAAACAAGAAGTAAATACAACACAGAGTTGGGAAAAAAAAAACCGGATTTATAGCTGCTAATCAAAACAAATCATCCTAAGAAAAAAATAATTATTCAATACCCCAAAAAAACGGAACAAAAACAACAATAAATCAATTGAAACCGACAACCAAAAAGAGAAAAACAGAAAAGGAAAATAGTAGTAAGAAAAAAATAAATAAAACCAACGTGACCTAACTTAAAACAAATAAAAAATGAGCTAAACGAGAAATTAGTGGCGAAAAAAGAAAACACATATTCACAACTCTAATTTTTTTGTCCGATCTCTCTACTGGTCCCCTTTGCCCTACATTTCCAAGAAAACCTATAATTTTTTCAAACACAAAGAAAGATAATTAAATACTAGACGATTAGAGCTGAAAAAAATATTTTCTGACGCCAGAAAAAAAAATAAAAGAAAAAAATAAAAAATGACAAATAAAAAAAAACATAAAAAAATATAAAAAAAAAACAAAAAAATAAAGGAACTGTCTTAGTTTACCCGAAAAGGAGTAACAAAGCGGGCAATAATGCATATATCATTACCAAAAAGGTTGAGCCACTATACCAGCTGGATACAGAAGAAAAATAAAAAGAAAAAAAGGAGACATAATGCCCTCAACGAAATTTTAAATTCAATTTGTTTATTGTTGAGAACTCGTAAAACGGGCAGATGATGTAAAGAGCGTCACCGAAAGAAGACACACAGAAGCATAAAGACGGGGCTCATAACTACCACAAACACATAAAAAAAGCAGAAGATGTTAAGAAAAAGAAGTAATGTTCTGACCTAAGAAAAAAAAAAAAAAGTTGATAAACAGGATTGATAATAAGTCAAATAGAAATCATTAAACTTGGGTTAATTTCAATCAAAGATAAAAAGAAAAAACAAAAAAAAATACTAAGAAGGAAACAGCAAGATGATAAAAAACATCAATAGATAGTAAAATAAACAAAAATATGACGAAAATAAGAAAAATTAAATGAATACAGAAAAAACCCAAGAAATAAACAAAGAGTGACTAATCTCACAAAAAATGATGGAATTAGTGTAAATATGGGGGTTGAATGAAAACAATGGTATGAACTAATTGAAAAAGGAGGTGTTCCTAACAAAACAACTCTTGAAAAAAAAAAAGATTTTCTCAATCAAATATAAACGAAAATGCAAATATGAAAAAGAGAGAAAACGATCAGTAAAAATAAATAACAAAGAAGATCAGGAAACAACAAAATTTATTAAATAAAATTATAATTAAATAAAATTTATTCAACTATTAAACAACGAATACTAGAAAACTAAATATAATAAGTTAAAAATCATAAATTTAATTCTTTTAGCATGAATAAAAATTGTGTCTTTTAATACGATAAAAAAACAAAATTATTATTCTAAATAATTAAAATAAAAACTAGTGGTCAACGTAAACAAAATTGAGAGAATAATTGTAATTAAATTATATAATTATAGTGAAAACAAAATTACAAGTGCGATGAAAGCAATAAAATAGTATATCATAATATTGTGAAATAAAAATTTATTTTAACTCAAAAGAAAAAAAAAAGGATAAGATGCCAATCGAAATTGGAGAAAAAAAAAAAAAGTTAATTGTAATTGCTTGTTTTTGGTATATTATGATTAATATAAATTTTATTTGAATATATCAGGACTTTATAACAAAGTAATTGAACAATTTAAAAAATTTAGTTACAAGCTATATTTTAATAAATTTGTATGAGAAAAAAAAAAAAATTTTTAGTATTTACACTTAGATGATTCGGTTTTTTGTGAAACGGTTAGATTTCCTTTTTATTTTACTTCATCAAAAACCGTAACATTAACCGCATCAATTTTTAGTATCCCTATAACATGGTCCTTGGTACCAAATGCTTTCATGTTTAATAATATCTAGGTTTCTTTATTGTATTACCTACCTTTCGTGTTTATATAATAGCTAGTCGAACGCGCCCTCTTATCATAGAGATCCTTAATTTTTGCTGTTATGTTTGTTAATGTAATCTTTGCATAATTTATGCGTATTTGTAGTCTAATATTTTTACTTCTAATTTGCATAATGTTTCAACCATGTACTGGATCGATTTGTCCTTATTTGACTTCAGTGTAACGGTACGTAGACATTTGTCTAGCCGAATACACTAATCGTAATGGAGTGTGAATCCATCTATCATAAAAAACTGTACTGAGGAGTATGTATTATGCAAGAAATGTAAAATATTTCACAAAACGTGTCCCATTCGGGGAAGTTGACTCATACTAGTACAAACGTCTCGTGTAAAGTATTCATTAAACACCCGCATGATTTCTATTCAATTGTACTAGGGTTTCATGATGGTAGCTGTAGAAAAATTATGTTCGCGATATATAGGAGTTAGTAGTTAATGTCAGAGAAATGTTCGTATTGTATATATTCGGTTCCGTAAATCGGTCTTAATTGATCATATAAAGGCACATAAATGAGATGACAACCTACAAAATTTTATATGCGACGCGGATATTTTGGAAGCCTTCAAAAGCAATTGTTGCTGCTCTTAGCAGGATTGATATTGTAACTAGGTATTTGCTTAAGTCGAGTCACATCACTAATCGGTACCACCGCGACACTATATCACATATTCGACTCAGAGCAACGGTCCTACTTGTATCTACAACTAGCGACCATCGAAAGGTTTGCAGGGTGTTGGATGTAAGCACCAATTTTCTTTGGTGTGTTTTGGCTTGAACTTTATTTAAAGGCATTTTTAATGTTAATTTACGAATGTTTTGCGTAAGTGGACAATATCAACAGTGTTCATACCCTTTACCAATAATATTTGTCCGTACGGTATTAATTATTTGCGTAAAGCTTTTTATTTCCGCAGTGACCTCCTGATATCAGGGTCCTTGTGGTAATATTTCCATTATTTAAAGTTTCTTGTCGTTGTCTGTTAACTGTTTCGGACAGGTTCTATTTATAGTAATTTTTTAAATTTTGTGTTAAAATAAAATGAATTCCCTGTACTTGTTAAAATTTGAGATAGAAAATATTTAAATAAACTGAATCATCTAAATTTTTGCCATACTGCGTGTTCTTAATGTTGTGTTTTTTTTCCAGCTTACTTTTCAAGCTTCAAAATTATTAGTCTAATTGCAATTATTTTGTTAATACACGAACAACAATATTAAGTAACTCGTGTTTTATGTTTAAATGGCGCAAATAATATTTTTAATTTGATTTTATCAATATATCGTTGTCCAAATGACATAGTTGGCTTTTATATACTATAGATAACTTTTCTTGAAAAATTAATATTAAAAAACTTGTCGAATACCTGTAATATGAACATTTTCATTCTTGTCGTTTATGTCTTCAAGCGACAAATTGTTGTATGTGTTCGTAAGACGTTTCGGTCATAGACCTCGTCTGTACCGCTAAAATTTGATTATTAAGGATTTTTAAGTTCTTGAAATTGAAATTCGCGATAATCTTCTGCAACCGACCTACGTTAGATTTTCCTTAATATATTTCTAGTAAAATTATATTCGGACAATTTCCAACGGATTCTGTAAAGTTATCAGACGGGTCTTTTCATATTACAAATAGATAAACTCGTGGCAGCGATTAAAATCTAGATTACTTGAAGTGGTGTCATACAATATATGGACGAAATTGCTTTAACATTGCAAAATATATTGCCAACAGTTCTAATTCCATATTGCTTTAATTTTGTTCTGAATTTGCTAAAGGATTTTGAAGCAAAACAAATTGGGCAAGTTCGTTACCCAATTATGATTTGACTCCGTATCAGACATCCACAACCTAACTTATGAAGCCATCACCTGAATTAAAATTCTTTGGTGAAAATCTGATATTTTGTACAAAAAAGGTTTTGGAGAAATCAGACTTTTTTCTTAGTTTTCGAGTAGCTAACGCACTGCCGTATCCCAATTAAAGTCAACCTATTTTTATACTCAAACGATGCAATGGAATACTTAGCATAAAGAAACGAATTTGGAATGAATCTCCTATAATAAATTTGCAAATGCCCTCGAATCTTCGGACAGTGCGTCCTTCTACATACGTTGCTTATGATATAAAACCTTTTAATTGCTTCAATTTTTGAATCGGGGTCTTGGTAGCAAACCTTTCTGCGGCATTTATTCCCTAAGAAGAAAGTTACTTACAGGTCGGAGAAATTACCTTTTTTGGGTAAGTACGCAAGTTAGAACTTCACTTGTGTGTGTAATTCGAAAACTTTGATTTAGATTTATTGAGGATGGTGTGCTTTCCTACATCCAATTGACTACAGTATATCGTCCTACATAATAAAGGCTTGGTGTGGTGAAATACCGAAGAAAATGCAATGACATCATTCTTGAAAAATGAATTTGGAGCTAACGATATTTAGACAAAAATGTGTATTCAAAACCTTCCATCGAAAGCTCCTGCGATCGTACTAATAAGATTTATGTCTCTTGAATCTTTTTGAAGTGGAATTTGGTGAAAAACACCGAAAAAAACAAGATGTAATGTAGAAAGAATTCGCACAGGCCAATGTTATCCAAAATTAATCCGTCTACACATATCAAATAGGAAATTTATGTCGGCAATTAACTTTTTATATACGCCCTTAAATGTCAACGCACATTCTATAAACGGGATTTTTGGCATTTGTCTTTTTTCGGTACCAAAAATCAAGGAGACTGTTATAATTCGAAACACACTATTTTTCGATCAGATAACGTATTTTCCAATAATTTATTACCTGTTTTATTTATTTCTTCGCGCTGCTTGCGAATACGGTAGGGGACAGTAATTTTTAATGTACATAACTGGCGTCGTTTTCCGTTTAGTCTAGTTTTTGTTCATAAAAAAAATTGTTTATTGTCCATTATTATCGTTTGTCCTAGCGCAAAAATACGAATAAGAATTGTAACCATAAAGTTTAAATAGCTTATTTTCCAGCAATAATTAGGTATTTGTTGTTCTAAACTGCTTTAAAGTTCCTTAATACGACTATCTTGTATTTAACTGGGTTATTGATTGTTTATACCACGTTATAATTAGAAGTTTTTTCGGTTTGAATTTGTGGTTGTTATACGTATTTTTACGCTATTTGTGGTTATTTCTTAACTTACAATGTCATGTGATGTACTAGTATCAAACTCATACATTTCGCTGTGAAAACACCGTCGGAAATCTCTGATAAATCCACGAAAAGTGTTCTGAGTCTTTTTCCAAGGCGAAAATTCTATAACTGCGCAACGGAGGTGGCTAACAAATTATCGCTTCCATGATACCGATGTGAAGGATGGAAAGTGCGATCTTTTCATTGCCCTATCCGAAGGAAATGTGTACATTTGTTGCATAGCTTCTAGCGCAAATTTATTGTTGATTAGGAAACAATCCTTACCAGTTTCCATCTTGATGGAATGTTTAAATCATTGGCTACCACGTGCAAACGTATGTTTGATATAAAATATTGTGAAACAGTATAGTTAGTTGTAAAAGTACCTAACTTTAGAAACATATCTAGTAGTTACTCCAGTAAATATTCATTGTAATCATTTTTTAATTGACAAATTATTTTATTAAGAGAAGAATATTATTAATTACGAATACGTCGGCTTGGTGTATCGACTAGAAATGTACAAAATTTGTTAGAGCCAGTAATATTTATTGTAGTAAAATCAGAATACAGTTTTAAAAGCTTAGGCGAGTACAATAACGTTTTTAGAACAAAAAATTGTGAGCTGATCAGTTAGTTAATTTGTCTCAGTCCTCCCCAGGTGTTCGCTTCCTGAGGGGGCTTTCCACTGTTTCAATCACCGACCGCTTGCATTTCTAGCTCTACATTATTGGAAGGTTTAGAACCAGCTAGTTATTGCTATACGACGTATTTGGTTGCTATGATTAGTTACTAATTATATGCTGATTCCGATTTTCCGGCGTGCCGGCAACGGTCAAATTTTGCCTTATTGATTGCCCAATGAGAAATTGAAGTTGTTGCTTATAGTTACTAGATTACTAAAGGATGGTCTATTAATTGTCTATAATTGTTAAAAGGTATACGATTTATGATTTTGGAAATTTTCGACCTAAAGACGGATTTATTACTTTTGAAAATTTCTACAAATTGTTTTGTTCCGTGCCCTAAATGCTAAAACTTGGCGTGCTGTATTATATTTCATTAGATTGCTCCATACAATCAGTTTAGCTACTACGAAATCTTGGAAGTTCAGAAAAAATTGTTGAAAAGCGAGGATTGATTTGACTAAACTGGTTTTTGCGTTCAATCAGGACAAACGTTAACTGTTTGCTCGATGTGACACATTTCACACGCTTTGGTCTGAGTAAACCCACTTCGATAACGAGCGAACGCTCTAAAGCGTCCAGACAATTCCTCGACGCGTATAATATTGCAAAGATCGTGTAAATTATTATTATTAACTTGCAAAGTGCTGGCTGCCATTTTCCGGCACAAACTTTTGGAGTTGGTCGGGTTGTAATACGGTTACGTAGTTCTATTTTTTAATAAACATCGTTAACTGAAAGTACTTGAGTTGGTATCGCTTTTCTCTAGCTTATTCCCCTCGAGTTTGGATTTAATATATGAAATACAAATGCTGTTAAATTTCCGTCGACAAATTGTTCGATTAACTCAATTTTAGTTAATAAAAGATTCGAGACCCTGTGGGTCTCACACTGGGGGGGGGGGGGGGGAGTGAATTTTCACGCATAATACGCGAGCACAATGCCGATAACCTTTCTTTTTTCTTCAGGATCGCCATATTTATATCGGAATTAGAAGGATTTGAAATTTTGTTTCGGGCAATTCCTCGAATCCGTGAATTGCTCCGGACAAAGAACGTCGAACACAAGGTTTTTGATTGTACTTGGGCGAATATGTGTTTGAGCCCTCAGAAACTGGGCTTTTAAAATCAGGATATATCAGAGATCGAATTTGCGGAATTAAATTTTTTCGTAATGCGAATCCTGAATTTGTTGTGAATATTTCGGTAATTTTCGGAATCATGATTGTCTTGTCATCTGACATTCTGCGGAAATACTTTTTGGTTCCTTAAGGAACCATAGATGTCAGTAGAAGCAAACGAAGAAATAAAAATAACACACTGATGTAAAGTCGACATTTGTAGACATTCAGCATTACGCAAAAATTCAGCAGAACTTGAAATGAATGTGAATGTGATGTGAAATGAAAGTGAATTATCCAACAATTATAATGACAAGCCTGAATATTTAATGATAAATTGAATGTATATTGAAGTAATTTAATTTAAATTGATTTCAAAGGAAATATTTAATTTTTGTAAAAGGACTTGGCTGATGATAACGGACGCACCGCTTTATTAAAAAGATTTCAATATGTTTGTGCTTTTACGGGCGCACCGTTTTTTATTAAAATTGTATGGTTTTATTTTTATAGATACGGGCGCACCGCATCTTTTCAAATTATAATACGAATATCCTCGGACGCACCGGGATTAAAAAAAATTCATTGGTTGTTTACGGGACCACCGTTTACACAAAAAAAAATTATGTATGTTTGTTTACGGTTTTATTTTGTTTATGTCCAAAAAAAATCCCATATTTGTAAGTATGTAAGATTACTCAAAAATTAAATTTTTCACCTCTGATTTATATATCAGGGGCTTCATATCAAAACACGATAAATGCAATCGACAGTCCGCAGATTGCAGGTTCGTGTCCTGTCACGGTCGCCATATAAAGTGTCCATCTTAGACACCAAAAATGTTCTACACACACACACGCCGCTATGCGCACACTTACTTCCTTTTGAGTTTCCTTTTTTAAATAAATGTTTATTTTAATGTTTTAAATTTAATTGTTTTTATTTACAACTTGGTTCTTTACACGTTTTAGTTTCTTCTTAGTTTCTAGTTTTAACTTTAATTTAATTTCTCTAGTCACTTATTTTTTTCACTTTAATTTTCGTGTCTGTCATTTACCGGTTCTATATCAACTCTAAAAATATGTACCCACGCTGCGTTGCCATTTTTCCATCTCTCTCAATGCCATTGCCACTGCTGAGTGCAATTGGCATTGCTGTTCAGCAACAGCTGACGGCGATGCCACTTGCACGCAGGGGTGTGTTTTGTTGCGTAAAGGCGGGTAACGCAGTGCGGTTATAGGACAACTTATCTCCCAACGAATGGAGGTTAGGTCGAGTCATCAATGTAAAACCCGGCGAAGATAACCGAGTTCGCGTAGTCGACGTCATAACCGAGAAGAGTCAAATCAGACGACCTTTGGTCAAACTGATCCTTCTTCCAACGGAGGATATGGATTGCGAGAAGACCAAGAGATCCTCATAACCATCCCCCCGTTCCTCTCCCTCCTTTCCAAATTCCACCTTCCTATCGAGAATCCATCCAGGATATTTTTTTTATATCTTTTTATACCCAACAAACAACGTAAGGGAATTCAAAAGGTTTACAGAAATAGATATTAAGCGTACAAAACGCCGATTTTACCAGCAAGTCTTAAAACACTTACTCTTTCTTTTCATTTTATACTAAAGGTGGGTTACAGGTTCTTCACATACTAGTAAATATATAATACATACCTAACACATACAAATTGTGCAAGTTACAAACATAATTTCACACTTCTTTAGGTATAAGCTATTTACTTGAGTATGACAAGCATATTCCAATTTTTTATTAGGTAAACTATGTGTTTGGATCATCCCATCGCAAGTGGTGGATATGGACCTTTTTATATTTATAGGAATCTTAGTCGAAATTAGTTTCCGGTTAAACAACCAAGTTTTGCCACAACAAAAAATAAGCAGTTCTTTAACTCGACATTGTTTCTAAATTATGCTATTCAGTTCCTCAAACTAATATCTTCGACATTTTTTTTAGATTATGCTATTCAGTTTCTCAAACTAATATCCTTTTTATTTTTGTTTTGTATTGGCTGTTCTAGTAACCGCCGTCAATTTTTTTCTTCTCGAATTGAAATCGAAAACTTTGTCTATTTGAAGAAATCAGGAATATTTTCACATCCAATACGAATGCGAGAGGATGACTATAAATGTATTTGTTGATAAAAAGTTTTGGTTATTTTCACATCATAACATATTTACACATTCACGTGAACTGGGCACTATGTGGCGTTGTCATTCTTGTGGCAAAGAGGTAACCAATAGAGGGCATCCACTTTCACTACCACACCACGGCGGCCGCAACAACATGAGAGGTTAAAGTAACTTCTATATTAAAATTAAAGGGTTTACGAAATCGTTCAAATGGCAAAGCCCTCTCGCCAGTGGGACCATTGAATTGTTTCTACGATATTTTGCCATGCACGTTTAAATCTTTTGCCTTGTGTTAGCATCATACCCCCCATATTCACCTTGAAAATGTTGCACAGCGCAATTTTATGTTTTATTTTCTATAGGATTTGTGCAAATGGTCTATCATGGTTGCAGTCGCATCAATAACTTGTAATCACTAACAGCTAGTATCTTTATTTGGATAATGTTCAGTAGCTATAGTATATATGGTGATGTGTGAATGAAAATGAACTAGTTTAGGCCCCTGCATCCCTATAATTTTTATATCTTCCCCTCACGCATTCCTTTTAATGTACCCTTAACCAAGAGTAAGCTAAAAGGACGACCGGAAACATTGCACCACAAAAGGTATGATCCAATTTATGATCTTCGACCTTCAGTAGTTCCGCCATGGTTTTGTCCACTCTCTGTCGTGAACGCCCCCTGCAAAAGTCAGTTCAATTCACAAGATGGCGTACTACTATGTTATGAGCTTTCGCACAATGTTAAATACATAAATTCGTTGGCTCGTTTACGCTCGGCTTAACTCGCTTTCGTTTGCACTTGATTTTGTTTATTTTAACATTCGTTTTTTTTTAATAAAATAACACCTTTTTCACACGCAATAATGAAATATCTACTAACGTAAATACGCAATGATTTGGGTGAGTGGCTTGGAATCAGGTCCTTTCCAACTTCCCACGCTTATCACCAGCTCCAGAAATTTTGCGCGGACGGCTTGGAATCACGTCCTTTCCAACCGCCCACACACCGCAATCCGACTTATTGTGTTAAACATACAACCGCTGCTCGAAATCACGTCCACTCCGACAGCACTAATTATTAATATAATACCAAATTAGAATATCTTTTATCTATTAGCTTAATGTGAAAATGTGCTAAGTCACTTTTTTTGAAAAACTGTATATTAATGCAGTTTTAAAACTGAATTCAAAATACATCGATCACAACAAAAACATTTTTTAATTTTTCATTTTTACGTGTTGTTTGCAATGATAAGTAAATGTGCTAAGTCGTCAGCTGTTCAAAAAAAAATGTGCTAAGTCAACCAGTCAATAATATCGACCTGAAGTACTAGTCATTTCTTTGTGCGCGCATTTCATTTACTTGTTTAATTCATTCAGTCTAAGAGTACATAAGTAATTTGTTATTGTTGTTGTTGTTGCATTAACGATAAAGACACTCCCCGAAGGCTTTGATGGTCCTTTGCCGGATATAGATCCGGTACTTTCCGGTAACAAAGCACTATTAAGGTACTACTAGCTCGACCATCTCGGGAACGATTTATATGACCACATTAAACCTTTTAGTCATCCCGTCCTCCCCACCCCTGGTTCCATGAGGAACTTGGGGTCACCAGAGCCTCGGCTGTCAATGAAACAGGATTCGCCACGGGTAGGTGAGGTTGACAAGCTATATATTGCGCTGGGAACCCCTTGAGAGGGTCGCCTACAAAACTCCTTGAAATTGCATTCAGCCAATTCACATGCCTTTGGTGTTTGATAAATGCTTTGCGCTGACCATACTTCAATTCTTACATGTCGATAACTACATGCTTTATTACAGACTAGTTAAAAATAGAAAACAATTCAAGCTTAAACTTATATAAGCTGTTATTAAAATTAAGAACACTACTGAATCGATTTGCTATATGTATAGTCCTATTTATAGGTTCATTCATAGCATATTTCGTTTTATGCGTTATTTCGAAGATCACGCAGTGGAATATATGGAATGAACAAATTAGATAAATCAGAGCAATTCGTGCTAAAGTTTATTACATTATAGGCAAGCTTGAGTGAGATAAAAGTTCTTCTGTCATGCAAAGCCTGAAGACCAGGCAATTTGCGCCTGGTGGTATATAATGGGAGGCCGTCTGGGAAGTGAAGCATACGTAAAGCAATTTTTGTAAATTTTTTTTAACTCTCTCAATTTTATAGGAGTTTTTTGTTTGAATTTAAATATAAATTATTGTCTGCGCATCATCCGGCAAAAGAGTCCAGAGCAGAACCGTTAGAAATAATTTGACAAATAAATATAATTTTTTGTGAAATATATAGTTTTAATGTTTTATTTCAATCATTAAAGTTGGGGAGTGATGGGAAAACATAATAAGTAAAATAGGGCAAAGTCAGCAGAAAAATTTTGTTTTGAGTGCGGAAATTGTGCTATGTCATAAAATAGCTGCTGGGTTAGCATACATGATATTTATTTATCTTTTTCAAAGCTTCCACACCCAAAAGCATTGCACTTAAGGTATCCCCATTCACATTTTTGAAAAAGAAGTTTATTTCAAAAATTATTAATTTTTTTTCGTCTCCTATAAAATTCGTAAAGTTGACTTAGCACATTGGAGGGTGGGGCCGTGTGTAGAAGTCCACGAAAGTGGGGAAAGCTTCTGACCGCCATTCACCTGGGAATGGCCAGAGCGATTCTTTTGCATGCGGTTCAAGCAGCTCACTACTGCCGGTCGCTTGCGGCCACGTATCCTCTGGGTAGCCGCTAAACACCCGTTTAGCGGTGAGCTAATGTGAGAAGGCGACAACCTGGCTAGGCCACTCTGACATAATCGGTTTAAGGGCTAGCCGGGGGGAGATTTCATCGGCAGCGTCTGTACACCTCTAGGTGCGGCTGCAAGCGGGCGTCTGTCTTGGAGCAAGCGGCTCGCTATATAAACGTGCCAAGTAATATTTTCACCCCCGCTGAGCGGGTTGTGCGCTGGGCTTGGGACCCGCCACGTAAAACCATACTCCAATGAAATATAACAACAAGCCTCGGATAAATACACTCTCTATTGATGACGACCATGGCAAACGTTTGAAGGACAATGAATTGAGGGCATGCACCTGGAACGTCCGCTCCCTGAATGGGATTGGTGCAGATGCCCGGCTGGTTGATGTCCTCGTCAAAGCAAAATCTGACATCACCGCCATCCAAGAAATGCGTTGGACGAAGCAAGGAAGAAAGAAGATCAAAAATTGTGACATATATTGGAGTGGCCATGCGAATAAGCGCAGTTTCGGCGTCGGATTCGTGGTGGGAGAGAGACTTTGTCGCCAAGTGCTGGCGTTCACGCCTGTGGACGAGCGTCTCGCCGCTATTCGAATAAAAGCAAAATTTTTTAATATATCATTCATCTGCGCCCATGCGCCGACAGAGGAGAAAGACGATGAGGTGAAAGACACTTTTTATGAACAATTAGAACGCACATACGAGCGCTGCCCCCGTCATGATATAAAAGTCGTGCTTGGCGACTTTAACGCCAGGGTGGGCAAAGAAGGTGTTTTTGGCCCTACAGTCGGAAAGTTCAGCCTACACAATGAAACTTCTCCTAACGGACTGAGGCTGATTGACTTTGCCGGTGCTCGAAACATGGTCATATCAAGCACGAGGTTCATGCATAAAAAGATACATCAAGCTACATGGCTGTCTCCTGATCGAAATACTCGCAATCAGATCGATCACGTTGTGATAGACGGACGGCATGCCTCCAGTGTTTTAGATGTGCGAACGATCCGAGGACCTAACATCGATTCGGACCATTATCTCGTTGCAGCCAAAATACGCACCCGCCTCAACGCGGCTAAAAACAAGGAACAAAAAACACAAGGAAAGCTAGACGTCGAAAAGCTTCAATCACAACAGACTGCCAATGATTTCGCAACTCGACTCTCACACCTGCTCTCTGAGGGCACAACTCATCCTGAAGGAATACAGGAGCAGTGGGAGCATATCTCCAAAGCACTTCATACAGCCGCCGAGGAAAAAATTGGTTACCGGCGGCCACGAAAAAACAACTGGTATGATGAAGAATGCCGCGTTGCAACCGAAAGAAAAGACGCTGCCTACAGGGCTACGTTAAAAGCGAGCGCGACAAGAGGAGTGTGTGAACGCTATCGTGAGTTGAAAAGGGAAGCGAGACGCCTTTTCAGGAAGAAAAAAGCAGAAGCAGAAAGGCGTGAGTGCGAGGAGCTTGAGCTGCTAGCCACCAGGAATAACGCCCGAAAATTCTACCAAAAAATACGGCGACAGACGGAAGGTTTTAAGACCGGGGCAAACTCCTGTAGGAATGAAAACGGCGACCTTGTAACTGATGTCCAGAGAGTGCTTAGATTATGGAGGGAACACTTCTCTGCTCTCCTAAATGGAGGCAGCAATTCACCGCGCAGAGATGAAGAACCCGATCCCGCAATCGATGATGATGGAATATATGTCCCCCCGCCCGATTATGACGAAGTTAGAATAGCAATAACCAGATTGAAAAACAACAAGGCCGTGGGCGCTGATGGATTGCCTGCGGAGCTATTCAAGTTCGGCGGCGAGGAGTTGGTAAGGCGCATGCAGCAGCTTCTTAGCAAAATATGGGCGGACGAAAGCATGCCCGACGGTTGGAATCTAAGTGTTCTTTGCCCAGTCCACAAGAAGGGGGATACTGCAAAATGCACCAACTATCGTGGAATCAGCCTTCTTAATATCGCATATAAGGTCCTTTCAAGTGTATTGTGCGAAAGATTGAAGCCCACCGTGAACCGGCTGATTGGACCTTATCAGTGCGGCTTCAGACCTGGTAAATCTACCATCGACCAGATTTTCACAATGCGCCAAATCTTGGAAAAAACCCGTGAAAAGAGAATCGACACACATCACCTCTTCGTCGACTTTAAAGCCGCCTTCGACAGCACGAAAAGGAGCTGCCTATATGCCGCTATGTCTGAATTTGGTTTCCCCGCAAAACTTATACGGCTGTGCACAAAGTGACATCAGCTCAGTCAGAATTGGGAAGGACCTCTCCGAGCCGTTCGAAACTAAACGAGGTTTCAGACAGGGTGACCCCTCTATCGTGCGATTTCTTTAATTTGATGCTGGAGAAAATTATACTAGCTGCAGAACTTAACCGCACTGGAACAATATACTATAAAAGCGTGCAATTACTGGCATATGCTGATGACATTGATATCATCGGCCTAAACACCCGCGCTGTTAGTTCTGCTTACTCCAAGCTGGAAAAAGAAGCGGTAAAGATGGGTTTGATGGTGAATGAGGACAAAACGAAGTACCTGCTGTCATCGAGCAAAGAGTCAGCGCATATGCGCCTTGGCAACCACGCTACTGTTGGCAGCCATAATTTCGAAATAGTAAAAGACTTCGTTTATTTGGGAACCAGCATCAACATTAGCAACAACATCAGCACTGAAATCCAGCGAAGAATCAATCTTGCCAATAAATGCTACTTTGGACTAGGTAGGCAATTGAAAAGTAAAGTCCTCTCTCGGCGAACGAAAATCATACTCTACAAGTCACTTATCGTACCCGTCCTGCTATATGGGGCAGAAGCATGGACCATGACAACAGCAGATGAAGCGGCTTTGGGAGTGTTCGAGAGAAAAGTTCTTCGAAAGATTTATGGACCTCTACGCGTTGGCGATGGCGAGTACCGAAGAAGATTTAATGATGAGCTGTACGAGCTATACGCAGACATCAACATAGTCCAGCGAATTAAAACGCAGCGGCTGCGCTGGCTAGGCCATGTTATGCGAATGAAAGATGATGCTCCGGCCAAGAAAGTGTTTCTATCGGAACCCGCCTATGGAAGCAGAGGTAGAGGGCGGCCCCCACTCCGTTGGAAGGACCAGGTGGAAAACGATTTAAACTCCCTTGGTGTGACCAATTGGCGCCGGTTGGCGGAGCGAAGGAGCGACTGGCGCGCCTTGTTGGACGGCCATAACCGTTTAGACGGTTAAGCGCCAATTAAGTAAGTAAGTAAGACTTAGCACATTTTCACATTAAGCTAACGATATATCTGCACTATAGCGAGTACAAGCCTCACCCAACCAACCACACGGCCACTCGCCCCGGCACATCCATAAGATGACGCACCTCGCGAAAGCAGTCGCCCTAAGAAACGATCCGAGACCTCGGCCTCTTCGTCCAACCAAAAAAAAATTGCGAGTCTGGACCGAGACTTCGGCCTTTTCGTCCAGTTCTATCGACCTTTTATATCCTACCTTATGGAATTCATATAGTTAAGAATTTTTAATACATGGCAAGAAATATTCACGTATACTTTTTCATAAATGTTCATTTCCTCCTAGCTTAGGTGGCATGCTGAGCAAGTCGGGAAATATTCCCGGCCATCCGCAACGCTGGCGAACTCATCTAGATTAAGTTAGTTTGTACGGCATTTCCGCATCTGATTGCGACCCCCCTAATGCAACTCTGCAATTCGATACTCGATTGTAACATATAGCCACCCACACCATCGCCGCCACACGCATGTGTATGCATGTACACGCACGTGTATGTGTGTTTTTGTCAGCACTCATGCACATGCATGCCGACGTTTATGTGTGGGTGACTTTCCCCTCCAAAAGGAGGATTTTTCGGGCCAGCGGTTTTCGCCGGCGATACAACCGGCCTCTTGGGTTTCAACAGCCGTTCTGTAAGCATCTGCCGCCAACTATCTCTGTCGTAGTCACATATTCACAAGGTAATTGGATTTCAACAGCCGTTCTGTACGCATCTGCCGCCAACGATCTCTGCCGTAGTCACATATTCACAAGGTTATATTATTAAATTGTATAATATTTATCTTTCTCCAATAAAGCATCCATATTATAACGAGAAATTCTTATCTTCTCTTATTTTTATTCCAAACGCAACTTTCCCATTGAGTTCGACCACGGTGCGCCCACCTACCTCCAAGATTAGACGCACCCGGCCGAACACTATACGAGAGGCTATAAACGTGTATCTGTAGTTTATAGCTGGTGGCGTATAGCTGGTAACCAAGTAGAAAATTCTAGCAGATGAAACGTCTAGACATTTGGGCACAGAGTATAAAAGCAGAGAAAGCTGAATAATCAGTAAGTAGTTTGATTTAAGCACGCTATCAGTTGCGAAGTGAAGTTTGATTGCGAAGTACTTTCAAAGTAGTATAATAAAGACCCTTTTGTAATACAGAATATTGGAGTGTTTTATTCAACAGTTTAGCGATACGAACGTAAGCAGAAGTTTGCAAATAAGCGGAATTTCACTAAATTCGTTACAATACGTACGATAACCTTTTTTTTGCATATTTTCCTATTCCCTCATTAGTAACACACAAACCTATTGTTGAAACATATGAATATAGGTACGGTAAATGCAAAAAAATTAGGCGCATAAATATTTATGTGCGTAATGTGTGTATATTCACTCATGCAATATATGGTAGGGAATGCATTTACTTAGAGCTCCAAAAAACAATTGTTTAAGAATATATAAAAACAGTTTTGGGACACATTCTTTTGTAATTGGAATCAACATAAATTAGGAAATATAAACGCAAAATAGTTCTTCAGTCATTCTTTGTAAAACTTTGCTGAAATAAAATAGTGCAAATCGGAATCGCGTTTTTATTTGACTTTATATGGCTGCTAAAAAGGCTTAGTAGCTCAACATTTGGTGACCCCGACGTGATCACATCACGTAATTTATCGCCTAATCGCCGGAAGAAAGCCTCGATCGTGTTGCTTTCTTAAAGAAGAAATTACGAGCTCTAGTCGAGAGACTCGGTCTAATAACCTTCGAATTGAATTCCGAGAAGCTTCGCAGCATGGATGACTACTACTTTTATGCAACTATGGAGTATATAACCGACCTAAAATCCAGTTTCGCCGTCGCCCATACAAGCTTGGGAGAATTGGACTCTGAATCTATCAGCAGTGACTGTTAGTGGATCACTGCTAGGAAATACTCTCGACACTTGTTGAATTATACTAGGTGAGATAGGTAAAGGGTGGTCTATTAAGAGGTTTAATTTTTTTATGTCATTTATTTATTCTAGTTTTAGTTTGATTCAATTTTAACTCAAATTTGTATCAATACCACCTTTTGAATTGTAAAGAAGTTGATAAGTTTATGCATTTTTTCATATTTCGTTAACCCTAGTCTAATTTTTTTTGTTTAATATTCAATATTTTGGTTCAGGGTAGCATATAAGTTCCATTTAGAGATTGTGAAAAATAAATTTCAGTAGATAGAAAAAAAATGATATATTTAAAATTCTTTGGTTGGGAGGTAATAGGAAATATGCAGGCTTAAGTTTTTCCTTGTGTTTGTGTGGGTGTTTCCCTTGCGGCACACTTGGAATGAGTGAGGTGTTGCGACTAAATTGAGAGACCATGGGGTTAGGCCCGACTTTAGACTTTAACTGACGGACGAAGTCAGGATAAGGGAACTCCACTGGGTTATTGGAGTCAAAGTGGAGTTCAAGGTTGTTCATGCCTCATGAACAAGAGGGGTGGGATGACTCCACCTGGCACGGACGGTCTTCTACCGCTTTCTGTTTTTCTTTCTTTCTATTGTTTCCTTATTTTAGTTTTAGATTCCTTCTCTGGTCCCTGTTTATCCACAGATAGGCATGATAATTATAATTTTGTTTTTGTGACTGTGGGTCGAGGAAGGTGGCAAGAACCGCGCCTCAACGCCGACGAGCCTCAGCCGGGCTACCACCATGCCTACTCGTCCCGGACCAAGCAGTTACATTACAATGGCGCTCAACGTAATAGCCCGATCATCTTTTTATTTTTCTCACATGTTATTCCACTTTCTTCCTTTCAGTTTTTCCTTCACTTTCCAACGAATTGCCCAAACTTTTCCTTTTCCCATCATAACTTACTATTTTTATTTTTATTCCTTCTTTTTACTTCTTCTAATTTCTCACTTTTCTCATTTCAAATTAAATTTGTTTAACTAATTTATTTTCCTTCTCTCGGACAGGTTAGGGTTACGGGGGTAGCATCACTTTCAGACGACTGAAAGTGATTTGTGCCTGAGTAACAAATTGCTAGGTAGTTAGACGGAGGGG